>CM062820.1:976684187-976869187 GCA_031772625.1 Pinus tabuliformis
TCCATACAGTGCCTTAAATGTACTCATCCTCAGTGACTCTTGATAACCATTGTTATAAAAAAACTCAACCAATGGAAGGTACTACTACCATCCCCTACATTGGTGCATCACATACATTCTCAGCATATCCTCCAGTATCCTATTGACCCTTTGTGTCTATCCATTTTCCTATGCATGATAAGTTATACTTAAGCCAACTCTATCCCCAAACCTACGAACAACTCCTTCCAAAACTTGGAAGTGAACTTGGCATCCCTATCTGACACAATATTCTTCAGAAAACCATGTAATATCATGATCTCCCTAATGAAGACATGTGCTACCTCACTAGATGAGTAGGCAGTCTTCACTGGAATGAAGTGAGGATACCTTTCTCAACCTTTCTATCAGAACCATGATAGAATCATGCTACCTCGATGTCCTCAGAAGACCTGTAATGAAATCCATGGAAATGACCTCCCATTTCCATTCTAGAATCGGAATAGGCTGAAGAAACCCACATGTATGCTTACACTTTGGTTCCACCTACTAATAGTACAAACATCCAGCTGTGAATTTTGCCACTTCCTTCTTCAGGTTTGGCCAATAGTAGAACTTCTTCACTATTGTCAATGTCTTTTCGTATCCTGGGTGACCTGAATACAGTTTTACATAAAACTCCCTCAAGATAAGCATATTGAGTTCATTGTCATCTGACACAAACATAGTTACCGATCAAACGAGAAAATGAACTGGTACTTGTTTTTCAGAGGTAGCAAAAAATCACCTGATTTCCAAAAGTGGTGATACCAGAATACACTTTTTTTTAGCATATTTTTGGCACTTTAATTTTTTTTATGTATCAAGTATGAACATTTTTTTTTATGTTAGTGATTTTCATGGTGATTTTAAAAAATGTTGATGCAGCCTCAACATGTTTTTTTAATGCTAGTGATTTTCATGCTGATTTTCAAAAGTGTTGATGCAACATCAACACATTTTTTTCGAGGGCTTATTTTTGAACTTTAATTTTTTTTATATAAAGTGTGGAGTTTTTTTTTTGTTAATGATTTTCATCTTGATTTTGAAAAGTGATGATGAGTATCAACCTTTTTGTTTAGAGGGCTTAGTTTTTACACTTGAAATTTTCTAATGAATTAAGTGCGGATAATTTTTTTTAAATGTTGGTGATTTTTACGTTAGAAATAAAACATAAGAATAATAAAGAAAAAAAACATGACAAAAAAAGTCAAATACAAAAAAATATATAGAAAAAAACAAACAAAAAAAAAAAAACCTATAAAAATGCAAAAAAAAACCAAAATCAACTTGTAAAAATAAAAAATTTGAATAAAAAAATAATGGAAAACAACTAAAAATAAATAAATAAATGAATGAATTTCTTTCAAAAAAAATTAAAGAAAAACAAATTAAACTAAAAAAAATATAAACACATTTTTTTTTAAAGTTAAAAAAACAAATAAAAAATAAAAACCTCATTAGAAAAAATAAAAATAGAAATTAAAAAGATTACCAAAAAAATAAAATAAAAAATAAAGAAAAAAAAATAAATTAAAATAAAAAATTGAACAATATTTAAATTAAATAATTTAAATAAACAAAATTAAAAAATAATAAATAAGAAATAAAAATTTAAGAAATATTTTTTGAAATTACAATTATATAACTAAAGAAATAACCTAAAATAAAATTAAAAGATAATAACAAAAACTAAAAAATAAATTATTAAATTATGAAAACTAACAAAAACTATTAAAAAAAAACAAAATTAAGAAATAACATAAAATAAAATTAAAAGAAAAAAACCAAAAATAAAAAATTAAATTATAAATACTAAACAAAAACATAAAAAAAAACAAAACAAAACTAAGAAATAACATAAAAGAAAATTAAAATAAAATAACCACAAATTAAGAAATTAAATTATAAAAATGGAAAAAGAAAAAGAACATTAAAAAAAGTTAAGAAAAAAATCAAAAAAATTAAAAAAAAATAAAAATATTAAAAAAAAAAAAAACAAAAAATCTAATATTTAAATTTATAAATAAAATAAAAGAATATTAAAAAAACAATTAAAAAATTATCAAATATAAATAAATATAATATATATATAATATATATATTAAAAAAAGAATTTTAAAAAAATTACCCCTCCCCGCTCTCTACCGCTTTGCCCAACCTCAACTCCACCCCCTTGCTCCCTCGACCCCGCCGCCCCCCCTCCTCCCCTCCCGCACCCCAGCACCCTCCTCCCCTCTCCTCTTCCACCCACTCCCTACCCCCAACCCTCCCCCTCCACCACCCGGCCCTCCCCACTTTCTCGGGCCCCCAGGTAGCAACCAAGAGGCCGCATGTCAATTCCGAGAATCCGCCTACAAACTCTTGGTCACTGGCTAGGTGATCAAGTAGGCACGGGGACTGAGAGTTTTTAATTTTTTTCTTTTAGAATGTTACAAGTGAACAAAACAATAACGCAAACGAGAAAACATCTTGTCCTCTGGTGTTAAAAAAGTTTTGATGTTTTCATGGATGGAAATTGCAAATGTTTCACACATTAAATGCAATTCAATTTTGAACTCACATTCCTAAATGTGAGGCTTGATGAAGAGTGCATTGATAAGAGGCTGCATGCTGATTCTGGGAATCGCCCTGCGGCCTCTTGGTTGTTGGCTAGGGGTCCAAGCGGGCACGGGGTTGAGAGTTTTTAAGTTTCTTCTTTTTGCATGTTACAATTGAACAAAACATTAATGCAAATGAGAAAACATCTTGCCCCTTGGCATTAAAAGAGTTTTGATTTTTTCGTGGATGGAAATTGCAAATGTTTCACAAATTAAATACAGTTCAATTTTGAACTCACATTCCTAAATGTGAGGCTTGATAAAAAGTGCGTCGACAATTAGGGTTTATGGGGTGATGCACATTCAAATTTATATCCATGATGTCAATTTTTTTACAAAGTTTGGAAATGTACGGTTTTGGACGATAGCCTACTCTCAATTTTCATATATCATATTGGAGTGTTCAGGTTTTTAAAATTTTAATTTAATTAGAGGGATTTTTTTTAATTGTCTTTGATTAATTGTTTTTTTTAATACTTTTTAGTTTAATTGTTTGATTTCTATTTTTAAATTTAATATTTTTAAATTTTTATTTTTAAATTTAAATACTTTTTACTTTTATTTTTTTATAATTTAATTATTTTTATTTTTAAATTTAAATACTATTTACTTTTATTTATTTTTATGATTTAAATTTAAGATATATATATATATATATATATATATATATATATATATATATATATATATATATATAATTTGAATTTTATTTTATTTTTTAATTGTTTTGATTTTTTTTTTCTAACTATTTAACTTTTTCTTTAAATGATGTTTTATATTTTTTCATTTTTACAAGTTAATTCTGATTTATTTTTTTTAACGATATTTAATTTTTTTTTTGATGTTGTATTTGATTTTTCTAATTTTTCTATTTATTTTTGTACTTTTGTAATTTTATTTTTTATTTCTTTACTTGGTGTTTTTCTTTTTTTTTTACATGGTATGGTAATATTTTTTTACATTTTATAGATTTTTTTTACTTCATTATTATATATTTTTTATAATTGATTTTTTTGTCATGTCTTTTTATGTTTTATTACTTCTTATTATTATTATTATTATTTTGCTTAGGCTAAGATTTTAAAGTCACTATACATTTAACATTTTTAAAAAATTATTATTGGTATAATAACTCTTTCATTCATCTTTCATTAAGGTGTTCATTTTTAAAGTTTTTTTTTTATGTCATAAAATTTTTCCATAATGTCATGCTTCAAATATTTTGAAAACTTAAGATTACTTTGTAGTCATAATCTTTGGTTTTCATGGATGAAAAATTATCAATATTTTACAGTTTTTCTAGGTCATGATATTTTATCTTTAATGTTATGGTTCAAAATAGTTATAAATATTTTTCTTAGCACCATGCTTGAAAATTGTTGGAATTTTAAGGTTTTTCAAAGAAGTGATATTTTAAATTTAATGTCATGCTTAAAAACCATTGGAATTTAAAGGCTTTTCAAAGACATGATATTTTATCGTTAATATCATGTTTGAAAATCGTTGGAAATTTAAATTTTTTCAGAGTCATGATGTTTTATTTTTAATGTCATTATTAAAAAATGTTGGAAGTGTACCCTAAAAAAAAGACGTTATTCTCGCATCAACACTTTTTGATTTCAAGGTGTCTTTTGCACCAAACAAAATGGCTTTTATTCTTTTTTACTGTTATTTTCAAAAAATATTGAAAATTTACTCTGAAAAAAAGGGTGATGTAGAATAACCACTTTTTATTTTTGGGTTGTTTTTTTCATGTTTTTTTGGTATTTTTGGGCCCGAGTACTCGTTTTGAGGTAATAGCTCCCGTTTGATCGGTAACTATGTTCACATAGATCCTATCCCTAAATCTCACCAAGACATCTGCCATGAGGTGGTAGTCTACATCTTGGTCACCTGTACCTTGTTGTAGTCTTTGCATAAGCTCAATGTACCTATCATCCCGTTGTCCTGTTTATAAGATCTGATCTTGTAAATTGTCCCATATGAGCTCACTCCTACAACATGGTTCATATGCACTTTCCTTATGAGAGAATATATAACCTTGTTTTCCTTACCCTTGATGTATTTGATCTCAAAGCCAAACTCATTGATTGTCGCAACCATCTAGCTTGCATAGCATTCATATTTGGTTGGTCAAACAAATATCTCAACCTGTTGAGATCGCTCAGCAACACAAACCTCCTGCTAAGAAGATAATGTCTCCGCCTCTTCAAGGCATGAATAATAGCTACCAACTGAAGATTAGTAGTCGAATAATTCTTCTCGTGCTCATTCAGTTTCCTAGACTCATAACATATCAACAGCCCCTCCTGCATAAGGACTCCACTAAGCCATCTCTTACAAGAATTTGTACACACTATAAAATATTTATCTAGGTCTACAATTTTTAACACTGGAGCATTCGTCAACAACTACTTTAATTGTTCAAAATTGTCTACACATGCCTCTATCCATTCAAACTTCTTACCTTTCCTCTACAATGATATAATAGGGTAGGAAATGTGTGATAATTTCCTCATGAACCTCCTATAGTAACCTACTCACCCCATGAATGATCTAACTTCATACACAATTCTAGGAGTTTCCCACTCCATGATATATCTTATCCTTTGTAGATCTACTACTATGCATTCCTTGGAGACAACATGTCCCAAGTAGTGCACCTCTTTCTAAAACAAACTCAACTTGCTAAGCTTAGCATACAAATGATTTTATCTTAGCAACCTCAACACTTCTGCTAAATAGTCTTCATGCTCTTCCTCATTCTTAGAATATATCAGGATGTCACCAAGGAATATAATACAAAACTTGTCTACATAAGGACGCAACACACTATTCATCAAGCACATAAAAGTAGTTGGAGAATTAGTCAAACCAAATGGAACTAAAAAAATCTCATAATGCCCATACCTTGTCTTGAATGCATTCCTGTAAATGTTCTCTTCTTCGATTCTTACGTGATTGTATCCTTATATAAAGTCAGTCTTTGAGAACACTGTTGCTCCCTTCAACTAATCAAACAAGTCATCAATCCTTGGTAATGGATATATATTCTTGATTGTCACCTTGTTCAATTGTTTGTAATCAATGCACAACCTGAGGGTACCATGCTTCTTCTTCATGAACAATACTAGTGCACCCCAAATCGATACACTTACCCTAATGTATCCCTTATCTAGAAAGTCCTTGAACTCCACCAACTCTAGTGTGCTCATCCTGTAACGTGCTTTTGATGTTGGTGTTTCCCCTGGTACAAACTCAATAGATAAATCCACTTCCCTATGGGGAGGAAAATCTAAAATATCTGTTGGAAACACATCCTAAAACTAATGTAGTATCGGGTATCTCTTGAAGATTTACGATCCTCAACATCCTTACGCTTGGCACTAGAAATATGAACTAAAAACATTAGACACCCTTTCTTATGATTGTGCTTAACCTGTATAACTGGGACTATCCTCACTGATATATGATTCTTCTTTCCTTGTAATATTCTCTTTTCCCCATTATCTTCTAGGCACTTGATAACCTTGTCATAACAATCTAATTTAGTTCTATGAAGATATAGCCAATCCATAACCAAAAGCATACTATATGATCCCAATGGTAGTACATTCAAATATGATGTTGTAGGAATACCATTCAACTCAAATGCACAAACTCTTACCCAATGATGTTCTCTCTTCTTAGTACTTATAGCCAACTGCACCAACTAGGAATCTCGGTGCACTTATTTTCTCAAGCCACACTTATCCACGAGGTCAAGATTAACATAACTATAATTATCTTTAGGATCAATAAAAATAGAAATAACTCAACCACAAAACTTACCCTCCATCTCAATAGTGGATGCTTGGTGATCTTCTTACTTGTTATCCACTGTTGCATAGATCCAAGGAATATTGTGACCAACATTTCCAACTATCTGCGCCTGTTGAACACTATATATCTCATGAGTACCTCCCTCGTATAATGCACAATTCTTCTTACGATGATATTTTCTGCATATACAACACTGCAATGGTCCTCTACCATCACCTCTAGTATGATACTCTCTAGGTTGTGACCCATTACCCTCCTCAATTGTATTGAACTTCTTGTAAGTAACCACATTTTCTTTCTCACCTGCATCCTGAGGTCTTCCCCACTTCCGTGGAAACTTCCCATTAAATTTGTCACTTCCCTTCAAGTCACATTTACGCTCAGTTTTTTTCTTAGACTACTCATAACAAAGCTTCAATTTGCGGATGGCTTCCTCTATTGATCTAGGCTCATCAAACTCAATTCGGTCTCTATAGGCTATTGGAAACCCACTGATGAACCTCTGAATCTTAGCCTTCTCATCCTCGATATAAGTCACATATCTAAAAACCTCAAAGAACCTACTAGTATACACATCATCTGGCACAGAACCCATTTTTAGCTCATACAATTCCTTAACTCTGTCATCATAGTACCTGTTGGTGTCCAGGTATGAACAATTTATCCACCCCTTTTCCTACATTAATGTATCAATATGGCATTGTATTATTTTCAAGGCAACATGCAAGTTATATGTAGGGGAAAGGTTACAATCTATCATCGACCAAGGGTTTGTGATTACCGAATCAAAGCATTGTTGAAACAAAAATAGAAACTCAACTACAGAACTTGAAAAGGTATTCATAGTTATCTAAAGAATCTGCAATAGCAATCAAGAAATAAACACAACATTAAACAATACACACATAACAAGGAAATACACAGCACCTGATCAGAAGAGCAGGCCGAGCTCTCTGATCAGGGTTGCGTTAAACACAACGAAAGATAGATCAGTAAAAAGGTTTGTGTCTTATTAATCTAAACAATGTTGTTACAATACAATGCAGGGTCTTGCTAGCCCTGATATAGGAACGAACCCCCCATCTTTTATACACTACAAAGGGGAACAACATCTCTCCCCAAAACCTGGCAACTATATGCCCAAAGATATACATCAATTCAACCACAACACTAGTGTTGAGAGAGCCAGAATAGGAATGATCCAAAATGGGCTAAGAACAACTGCAAATCAGTTATGTTGTTCTATCGTGGTCGATCAGCTACTATGGATTGTGGAACTACTACGATATGTCGTGAGGTCAACACCTGTGCTCCATAATCTATGGTCATAACACATTTTAGTGGTTCACATAGGCAAAACCCTCATGAATTTACTTCATTAATTAAATATCCCAAGAGACGATGAAGGGGAATTACCTCATACATTTGCATAGTAACTATATGCGAATGAATACAAAAAGGAATGAAAAGAGGAGTGGAAATGCCAGGAAAATATAGGCCAATTTGGTACCCAACATCTTTTCCCAACTAGCATTCTGCATGCCCTCGTGTAGATCGCCATTTCCGCAGTTCTAGGTTGGATGAGCTGTGTGCTTCATGAAGCCGGGCATGATCATATTCCTCGACCATCTCTATTCCTAGGACCTTAAACCCCTTCAAACACCAATCATTTGGTACATTATAGGATGGGGTGTAGTGCTTTGCTGGCAACCATAGGACAAGGTACTGAAATCGAATTCCCATCCACCAAACCCCACATGTTTCGATGCATGCCACATATCTTGGCACCCTCCTCAGTGCTCGTGCAAAATTTGGTGCTCCAAATGGTTCTCTGTTCCAAATAGATGTGGGTGACATCATCCACCTTTTCTACCAACTATCCAGGGCCTCAGCTTGAAACGTGACCAATTTTTTGACATAGAGATCGACGCACCACTTTTGTGTCCTCAGCATCTGTTCCTTATTTCCCATAATTTCTAAAAATGTAGTGTTCTTATTATACATAGTCTTTCATCTCTCGAGTTCTCCTCTTACCATAAAAGGCTTCGTGGCCTAGTTTGACTCGAACATGTCAAAAGCCTTCTACCAGCTTATCTGATTGAAAGTGTAAGAGGTGAGGGCCCTTAAATGAATTTCCCCCACATATGAAACCAGATTAAATTATCTCTCAACACGTAGGAGATACCCGTGCATGTAAAGCTCAGACATCAAATGCTGAGTTGGCACATCATGGGCTCTCATTATTTGGAGGAATAGTACACCATCCTCAATCTCATGACTAATTTATTTTTTGATACTTTTGAAACAGAAGAAATGTAAACACTCATGCAAAAATAAAGAATAATTGGAAGCGGGAGGGTGACATGCCATCACCTCTTGTGCTAAATGGAGCATCTGCTCCTTGTCATTTTTCAACTTTGTCACTTGCCTTTCTAGCCGCTCTACCTTGAGTTGTTACTTGGCATACCTCAATCACATTATATCGATGCACTCCACATATTCGAAGATTGTCGTGGATGCTCCTTATGGGGCTCTCTTTGCTTCGTTTTGGTATCATGCCATGCTAGATTTCCAAGTTTGTAATTCAGCCATCAAAGAAAACTCACAACCTTTAAAAAAATATTCTATAGGGTTTGTCTGAGTGGCAACCAAGGTTGTTGCCACTCCATCTACCTATGTCCCTGCTTCAACCGTCATGGTTGTGGGCCTCTTAGCCTAACGCTTATATTTATTCACTTGTTTCTTCATCTTGTGCATTTGCTTTCTCAGCTTCTTAACCTCTGTCTTGAGCCACATTGTTTCTTTGAATTGCAGCTGATATTTCTGCTTCATAGGAAACCTTTGTTGTTCACACAATTCTACCCATTCTTGTTTGACCACCACCTCATCTGGTACTACAATCGGTTTGACAGGTAGTGGATTACTCAAGGGAGTATCCATAGGGTCAATTGACGGCACTTTTTTTGTTGGCCTCTCCTCTTGGAGAGCAGCCACTTCCTTACTGACTCATGCCTTGTTCTGTTGTGAAGCTATCTCGACAGGTGGTGAGCTCACTTGATGGGTGTCCATCGGTGGGTTAGCCAAAATTTCCCCTCTGGGTTCCCTGGTTTCAAAAACATCTACCCCTTCCTTTATTCTTGGTTCCTGGGAAAGGTCTCTGTGGAGGTCTGCGGCCAGCAAACCTGTGGCAGCTAGTTCCTTATTTGACCCAAAAAACTTCAAAATTGGTGGAAATACCACATCCTCCTCCATGTGTCAGGAAGAGCGAGACACCATTGCCCCTTTTGGAATGGAGAAGTAAGAGGAAAATTGAAAGAATTTTCCTACTTGATCTGTCTTGGCCCCATTTATGGCTCCAAGCTCTTTCCCTCTATCTATAGCGTCTTTGATCTCATTTGAAACCTCTGCCTATGTATTCCCATGTTTTGAGGTCAACGCTGGTTCTTGTGGAGCTGCATTAGTCTCATTAATTCTTTTGCAATCTCCCAAGTCGGATAGGTTGATGGTGGTTCTTGTGTAACACCACCTTCCGTATCCAGTAGTCTTTGAACAGATGATGCTGGCACTATTTCTCCCAGCACATCATTGATAAAAATGGATTCTTTCATCCTCATGTCAATTCCATCCATTATTCCCATAGCCTCTCCTTCTGTCAGCCGCACAATTCTTCCAGCTTCGGGCCCCTCTTGTCCTGGTTCATCTTCCTCCATTGGTTCTTCGGTCGAGGGTGGTTCTTGTGGGACACCCCCAACCGCAATATTAACGAATTCCTCCACCTTAGCCTGATGTGGTCCCTCTTCGCTTATTACAGAGCTACTAAATTGCTCCACTTGCTCCATGGTGGTCACCATCTCTTTATTGGCCCCTTACTACAACACTTCTTCTTCCATCGGTTATGCAGTCAAGGCTAGTTCTTGTGGAATAATCTCGACTATCCTCTTTGGTTCATGCTCCTAGTTCTGTTCAAGCCCCTCGGATTCCATTTCCAATTCCTTCAGTTCTTCTTGATCTATCTATTCATCCTCTGCTCTGGTTCCTTCCTCCATCGCTTCCGACTCCTCTTCTCTAGCGGCTCTAATAGCTGTTATCTCTTCCTCTGTAGAATCCAAGAATGTTTCCCACAAAATTTGAAGTCAGTTAATTGAATGCATGAATAATAGCCAGACCAGACCATGGTTGTTAATGACTGCTTCCACTTGTCGCGAATGCCAAACAGAGTGCGCCATCAGCTGAATATTCTTCAACAGGAAGAAAGGCATATTCAATGAGAAGGCTTCCCACTATGGGAACTGGAGGTGAGCCAACATTCCAAGATGATATTTAAACATGGTGGTATACCTCCCCTCGTAGGTTATGTATCTCATCAAAAAACCTACTACCTCACCCCATGGGTGTGGTAATGAATTTCAGTCATATCCCCAGCCTTTCTGAACAACATTTTCTCTAGCTTGCAGAAATGCTTCAGAGAACTCCAGAAGGGAGGTTCTTCATGAAAACCATTTCTGCCCTTGCTGGGGTAACCTACTGACCTTTGCAATGGTTTTTTTTATAACAGGGATTTCTATCCACTGGACCTGAGATCTCCCTTCCTCTAAATTGAGTGCAAATTCAATCGCAATTGCCTTGTTAAACCCCTGCAATTTGTCAAAATAGATGTTCCACCCTACATTTTCAAAAACCTGCCATACTTCCTGGTTGTTTCGGACCATTTTTGTGCCCTCCAGCTCATGGCGCATAGCCAACCCACCCATCGTTGTAGGAACTGGATCAACACAATGGATATAGTTGTTTGCTAGGGAGAGAGTAACAGCAACCCAACTGACAATGGCAATAATGTTAGCATGGTGGCCACCGCAGCAAAAGAATGGTAATAACGGATGGTACAGCTTGAAAAACATAGCAAATAATGGCAAGATATGGCAGTATAGGTGAATGATTATGCTAATTGAAAATAACATACTGGTGAAATGACCAGTAGAGTCCTTGGCATACGATTTCAAATTCCAATGCGTAGGAATCATGATTACAAAATCACATGATTCTTTGTTTCCGTTCGCATTGGACTTGGTAATGATGTGATATGATTACGATTTTAGGTACGTCATCATTTATTTGTGATGAGACCCCTCCGCAACTTAAATGAAGCCATTTGTGGCACGTGCTAGTCTCTTTTTGGAATATTGTCATTAAATCCATAAGATTCACCTGGCGGTGGAGTAACAGTGAAACTAACTGGCGAAGTAACGGCACTGGTGGAATAACAACAATGGTGGAGTAACAGCACTAGAATAGTAACAGCAACGACGGAGTAACAACACCAGTGGAGTAATAGCAATAGTGGAGTAATAGCAACTGTGGAGTAACAACACCAATGGAGTAACAACAACGGCAGAGTAACAACAACTGCGGAGTAACAACACCGATGGAGTAACAACATTGGTGGAGTAATAACAACGGTGGAGTAACAACAACTGTGAAATAACAACAACTGCAGAGTAACAGCATCGATGGAGTAACAGCAACGGCGGAGTAACAACAATGGTGGAATAATAGTGACAGTGGAGTAACAACAACTGCAGAGTAACAACAACGACTGTTACTTGAAAAATTTCCCCTTGCCATAATTCGGTTCTTATTCCTACAAAAATACAAACAAGTAAGTGGTAACAACATATATATATATATATATATATATATATATATATTGATCAAAAGGTAGAGGGAATATTCTCTACACCAACAACCATCAAACTAGATGTATTATAAATATGTTTGATGAAGGCATCCTTAGAAGTTGGACGGAGGTATAACTTCATATGGTGTCCATTCACTAGGAAGGAAGTAGAATTTTCATCTATTATAACGAATCTGACTGTTCCATTGTTGAATACAACATCCACTTCATAGAGTCCCATCTAGCGAGTGCAAATCTTTCCTTTAAAACCTTTAAACTGGGAGTCATAGAGAAATGCCTAGTATCCGATATGAAACACCTTTTTCTTGATAAATTTATCATGCCATTTGATTCTCTATTGTTGGATAGGAGTGGTTCTCTGGATAGATACTAAATGAATCTTGTCTAACTCATTGAGTTGTTCCAGCCGGTGTTTCTGGGCCTCTGATAAGTCTAATCCCACTTCCAAAGCTGTTCTGAGCATACTAACCTCAAACTCCATTGGAAACAAGGGGAATTTCCCATAGACTAGCTCAAATGGTGAAAACCCGTTTGTATTCCTGCATGTTGTCCTATAAGCCAAAGAGATTCTGGAAGTTTCTGCAACCAATCTCGGTGATGACTTCCTACAGTTTTTATGAAGATATTTTCCAATACCTTGTTTATGATTTCTATCAGTCCATTCTCTTGGGGATGGTAAGGAGTTGTCACTCTATGTTTAAACCCATATTTTAGCATAAGCCTCTCTATCATGTGCGATGTGAACTGTGCTCCTCCATCTGAAACAATTTCTCTCGGGGTACCATATCGGGCAAAAATATCTTCAAAAAGTAAATCTGTTGCCACCTGTTCTGTTGCTTTCGAAACTGCTCTGGCTTCCACCCACTTAGTCACATAATCAGTACAGACCATGATGTGGACTTTCTGGTGAGAAGGTGGGTTGATGGGTCCAACGAAATCAATGGCCCAATTCTCAAAAGGTTCAAGGACTATCCGGGGCTATAATGGAATTTCATCCAATTTCCCAGGTTGTCCCATCCGTTGACACCTATCACATCTTCAGTCACTGTGTGGTTTAACTTAGCAGGAACCAAGTTCTTACTAACATAGTAAACTGCATATGGTACCTTATCCACTTTTTGCCCCAAAATATCCCCAACTACTATCTGGGAAGCATTAGCATGAATATGGAATGGTAATGCCCAGTCTGGCCCTCTAAGGATTGGGGCACTACAAACCAGTTCCTTGATCTTCACAAAGGCTTCATCACAGTCATCTGTCCACACAAAGTCTGCATCTTTTATCAGTAATTGAAAAAGCGTATGTGTTGTTTTAGCAAAATTTTCTATAAAGCGCCTGTAATAACCAGCACAACCGATAAAGCTACGTACCTAAGTGGGTGTTTTGGGTATTGGAAAATGCTATATTACCTTTATCTTAGCTGGATCCATCTGAATTTTGGCAACCGAAAGTAAGTGTCCCAACATTATTCCTTCGTTCATCACCATATGGCATTTCTTCGTACTTAAAGACACATGCCCATGCTTACACCTTTCAATAAATTTTTCTAACTTCCCCGATGCTTCTTTGAATGAATCTCCATATGCCGTGAAATCATCCATATAAATCTCAACACTATCATCCATTAGATCAAAGAAAATCCATAAAATTTCCCTTTGGAATGTTGCAGGTGCATTACAGAGACCAAATGGGAGGACTCTATATGTGGACGTTCCCCAAGGGCATGTAAATGTGGTCTTGTCCTAATCTTCAGGAGCTATCTAGATGTGGTTGTACCCCACTAAACCCATCCAGGAAGGAGAAAAACTTCTTCCCAGCTAACATATCCAAGACTTGGTCAATGAATGGTAACATAAAATGGTTTTTCTTAGTTGCCTTATTTAATTCTCTGTAGTCCACACATATTCGCCAATTACCATTTTTCTCAGGTACCAATACCAGTGGGGAAACCCATTGGCTATCTGAGATGGGGTAGATAAATCCCATGTCCAACGCCTTTTGGAGCTCTTCTTTAACAATGTTTTTTACAGTAGGGTTCATTCATCTCTGGGGTTGCCTCACAGAATGACAGTCCTCCTTAATGTATATGTGATGGGTGCTTAGATTAGCAGGAATCCCCTTCATATTTGAGTAGTCCCAGCCGAAGGATTCTTTGTGTTTTCGAAGAACATCCAAGAGTTGTTTCTTTTGGGAATCTAACAGATCTGGATTGATATTTAGGGCCTTTCCTAGTTCTATTTCCACGAAAATACTGTCATGGGGCACAGCTGTAGGTAGCTCATCAAATCCATCTCTTATTCCAATGCTTTCCTGATTCTCACAGCTCAAGACGGACTCCAATATTTTCTTATTCAAATCTGAAACAGAACAACGATCACTGGTAAAGGTAGTAATTGTGTCATCTTCCATTTCAGTTTTCAACTGGAGGACCTATCCAATAGTAAGAACTAGTCTTAACTCCTCATTTTCTGATTCAAACTCTTTCCTATATAAAGATTTCTTGCAGCCGGCTGATTTTGCTGATGGGCTAGGTTCTGCGAGAGGACATAACACTAGATTCTTAGTATCTTGTCCATTTGAGATAATAATATGTCTAGACCGACACCCAATATAAGCATCTTCGGTTGCTAGCCATAGTCTTCCCAGAATCAAGGGATGTCATCTAGCTGGAGATTGCATTTGGAGTACCAGGAAGTCCACAGGGTAGTGCCCTGAATCAACCAAAATTGTGATTTCTTCTAAATTTCCTATTGGTTTCACTGTACATCGATCTGCCAGCTCTAACACTGTAGGTATGTGTTTTTACGAAGACCTAATACATGCATAGTTTCAGCAGTGATGACATTTATGACAACACCCAAATCTACCAGTACATTTGAAATTTCTACCCCAAAGATTTGCATAGTTAAATTGGATTCCCAGGATCCCCATACTTTGTAGGCATGGACCTTCCCATCATGAGATGTGATAAATTTACCATTACGTGAATGGTGAGCGGGTCTCTTGATTTATTTTTAGGCTTCTTAGCACAATATTCCCCAAGAGTTTTTGCATATATAGGTACGCCTCTCATAGCTTGCAACAGGGGAATCTTGACGAATAAATTCTGCAACTCCCCTAATAGGTCAAACTCAGCTTGAGGGGTTGGTTTACTCAAGGCCAACCTTTCAAGATAGGGCGGTTCAGCTTGGTGTTTTTGAGTCCCTAGCGGTTGAGGAGGTGTATGATTTTTGTTGATTTGGTTTGATTCCTCTTCAACCATTTATGTTTCTTTTTCCTCACTGTCAATTTTTTCAATAATAACTGGTGAGGGTTGAGCATCTATCGTCCACCCAGATCATAAATTCATCTTATAGGATTCTATGGTAGAGATGTTGTATGAAGGTAGGTTTAGGGTGTTAGCTTGCTAAGCCCCTTTATTGTTAGGATTCAGATTGGGTTGGATGGGAAGTTGGGGACGAATAGATTGATTACCAGGAGGCACATTAGAGGGTAGCTGAATTTGTTGTTGTGGCATTGACTAGGGAAACTGACCAAGAGGAGGAAATCCCCGCTAGTTTGGAGCCCACTAGGAACTCAAACTAGCTTGAGGAGCCCACTCCTACCAAGGTGGAAACTAGTATTCGAGCCACATGGGTGGATAAGGCATGTACTAGGGATCCATGTTAAAATTACTAAAATATTTAGATGGATTTGCAAACATACCTTGATTTCCCAGTGATAGCCAAGGTTGCCATGGCTTTTTAGGTCCCATAAAGTATAGCTGCTCCATCTCTTCACGTGTCCCTTGAAAAATAACCTTATTCCTGGCAAGGATGGGCATGAGCTTGTCACATGATTCAATTCACAGATTCCACACTCCTCTATAGAGTTTAATGGACATTCCCTCTATGGGTGTTTCTTCCTACATGTTGGGCAAAATACAACCATAGTTATTTCCAATTATAGTTGTTTCTATTTTACCTGCAGCGTGTCTATTTATTCAGACAAGGTACTCAGGATATCAGTCCTTAGACTGTCCAATAGATTCCCAATTTCTTCTTTTGTAATACCTCCACAAGATACTTTTGTTGATTGTATCCCTTGTTTATTCCTTGCAATTCCTCTTGAGCATTAGATACACAAATCACAGATGGTGTCAACATTCTCCTTTGATATATCTCCCTTTCCGACTATATTTAACAATTCCAAAGAGTCTTCTTAGAAGGCCTGGAGAAGGATATTTTTCAAAATATCCTTATCCAGGTCAGAGTGACCTGATCTCTATAATGTGTATTTAAAGCGTTCCACATAGTCTTCCATATTTTTGTCCTCTTTCTCTGCAAATTTGAAAAGTTCTTCTTTAATATCCCGTGATTTACAATAGTCTTGGTATTTCTCCAAGAAAGCAGTTCTCATCTCTTCCCATGTTGTAATAGTCCTTCCCCCAAGACCCATAAACCACCACAGGGTTGTCCCTTTTAGCGTAGAAGGGAATATTTTCAATTTCTGAGCATCTGTTATATAATCATATCCTCGACACACAATTTCAAATTCAAACATAAACGTGTCGGGGTATTTTGAGGTGAGCCCATGGAAACTCGGTAAAGTTGTTAAAGGAAAGGGATTTGTTGGTACGCTAGTCCCAATATCCCCAATTAGGAAGTCAATAGTAGAGGATGTAGGTGCCATGAATATCCTCCAATACTCACTAGGTATTTCAATACGCTCTGCAGGAAGAAATTTTATTACAGGGATTCGAGTTTCCTTAACAGTGCTCCCTCTATCATTTGGTGATAGAAATGTCTCTACAATCTCTTCCTCCCTGTCAGAGTGGCTTGACCCTTTGGATATCCTCTCTGCGACTCCTTCTTCCCTATTGGGATGGACCATTCCTTCAGACGCTTTACTTGCAACTTCTTCTTCTTTTGTTACAAGAAACAAGATCCCTTTATCAGGTGTACTATTTCTTGTCTCTCCGGCTGCTGGAAGGGCCTGTTGTATTGAATCAGCAAGGGGTGCTGACAATAGCACTGGTTGATCTATAAACTATCCCTCATATCTTTTTCATGCACCTAATCTCATGGTTGCAAGGGACGATTCCTCTGGCTCAGCCTTTGCAATGATTTGTTGGATATAAGTTTTCCTTCCCAAATCTTGCCCTCCCTTCTTTGGGGCTCTCCTTCTGCCCCTTTTATTTGGATTTTTGTCTGTACAAGTTGGTGTGATGAAATACGTGCTACCAAATCATAGTACTCAAGACCTGGAGTAGGGTGTCAAAATACCGCTCCCTCCACAAGGTGAGAGATCGTGTTGAAAAGAGAAGGGTTAATAGAAAAAAAAACAAGGGCCTAGGGTTTAGGGCCTAGAGCAGGGCATTAAAGGAATCCGCCCTCCATGGGACAAGAAACCAATAAACAAATAATACACACGCGAGAAAACCCAACACTTCAAGACTTGAAGTAGGGCGTCAGAGGACCCCTCCCTCCCCAAGGCAAGAGATTAGGTTTCTCAAAATCAAAACAATAAAAAAATGCTAGGGAAATCTAAGTTTAGGACTTGGAGCAGGGAGTCAAAGGACTCCTCCCTCCCCAGGGCAAGAGATTGGCCCTAATAAATAGGAAAGCAATAAAAGCACAAAATAAACGAAATACCTACGGTCAAGACCTGGAGCAGAGTGAGAAAACTCATTCTCTCCCCAAGATGAGAGATTGAACCTCTCGTTGATGCAGATCATGTCTTGCACCTCATTAGCCTCCTCGGCAATGGTGCCAAAATGTTGGTCTCCAGGTATGACCCCTTTTCCTATATTAATGTATCAATTCGTGTGCGTATTATTTTCAAGGCAAAACACAAGGTATATGTAGGGGAAAGGTTACAATCTATCATCGACCAAGTGTTCGTGATTACCGAATCAAAGCATTGCTGAAACAGAAATAGAAACTCAACTACAAAACTTAAAATGGTATTCACAATTATCTAAAGAATCGACGACAACAATCAAGAAATAAACATAGCAATAAACAATAAAAAAATAACAAGGAAATACGTAGCATCTGATCAGAAGAATGGGCCCAACTATCTGATCAGGACTACGTTACTCACAGCGAAAGATAGATCAACAAAAAGGTTTGTATTTTATTAATCTAAACGATGTTGTTACAATAAATTGTAGGGTCTGGCTAGCCCTGATACAAGAATGACCCCACCTTTTATACAGTATAAAGGGGAATAACATCTCTCCCCGAAACCTAGAAACTATATGCCTAAAGATATACATCAGTTCAACCACAACACTAGTGCCGAGAGAGAAAGAACAGGAATGATCCAAAACAGGTTGAGAATAGTTGCAAATTAGTTCTGTTGTTTCGCCGTGGTTGATCCGCTACTATGGATCGCGGAACTGTTGCGATATCTCGTGAGGTCAACATCTACACTCCATAATCTATGGTCATAAACATTTTAGTGGTTTGCATAGGCAAAACCCTCATGACTTTACTTCATTAATTAAATATCCCAAGAGAGGATGAAGGGGAATTACCTCATATTTTTGCATAGTAAATGTATGCGAATGAATACAAAAAGGGAAGAAAAGAGGAGTGGAAATGACAAGAAAAGATAGGCCAATTTGGTACCCAACAATACCTCTCTAACAAGTACTTATTCTTGAAGAGTCTGTGAAACTACTCCTAAATAAACTTGTCTTCCTAAATTCCGTTGACATTCTTCACATCTTCCCACTAAATATTTTCTTTCCCTTTAAGATTGAAGGTGGCTATCTTGGTTTTCTTTTTCTCTGAGTAGCTATGCAATCTAAAGAATTTTTTCATCCCAAGAAATCATACCTCTAGATATGCTGCCTTCTTCATCTCTCCATCAATGTAGGAGGCTTGAATTTCTTGAAATCCTCATCTATGTGTTCACCCCTCATATAAGGATGATGATGGTGATAACTTTTATGATGCTCCTAGATGAGGAACTAGAATGATGCCCATACATAACAATCCTTCTATCAGGTGTATCCAATGATTTTCTACCTTTAAATGTGTCCCCTCTATCCAACTTGTATTCGTACTAAGACCTGCTACCATAGGCTCCATTAGTTTTCTCTTCCTTTACTTGACGAATGCTCAATAATCCCTGTCTCTATAACTCTAACAAACTCTAAAGGATTTCTGCATTAACGTCTACCCACTTCTTTTAAGCCCTTGAAATTCCTTCCTGAGCCTCAACCAGCCTATCATTGTTTGCTTTTCAACATTTTATCTTTTCCCTCTTGATCCTCAATGTATTTTCTATGCCAGGAGAAAAATCTTCTCCTTGCTGCCCAACTGATCTATAGGGAGAGTCACAAGAACTGTATTGTACCATTTTTCTTGTCATATTTGATTCTCTTCTTCCTCCAAGTGTAACATGTCAAATAAACCAAACCAAATAGATACCAAAATCAATTCCATACCTTAGTGGTGTTCAGGGGAGTCTTATTTCATCTGCAAGATTAGTCCACATTAGCATGTACATGTATAATCATAAGCATATCGATATAATCATATCAACAAATCAACGTAACAACATAACAACATCATGCATGACCATTCCAACTATATACCATGACCCCATGCATGACAATCATAAACTTAAAAACAACATACTTTACCTATGAGAGCACAACCCTATTTGAGAACACCTTATAACTGCCTCCTCACATATTTACCCACTTTCACCAGCTTGCATAGGGGTAAGCATGAGCTAAGGGTCACTACGATAAGAATCAACCTCCTATATGACCTTAGGGAAATGGAGTTGACAACTTGAGACCTTACTGAATTCCCTCAAGTGATATAGGACCTTCAGGAGCAACCTAGCTCCTCTAGGTGTCCAACCCCTTAGATGAATATACTTTTCACTAACATACGGCCCTAGTCACTCCCTTGCTAAACCCTCCAAGTGACTGAGAGCCTCCAATCACTACTATGTGATTTTTATTATGTGGGTTTATTGGTTTTTTTTTCATGTTTTTTTATTTTATTTTTGGGCTCGATTACCCGTTTTGAGGTAATAGCTCCCGTTTGATCAGTAACTATGTTCACATAGATCCTGTCCCTAAATCTCACCAATCCATCTGCCATGAGGTGGTAGTCTACATCTTCATCGCCTATACCTTGTTGTAGTCTTTGCATAAGCTCCATGTACCTATCATCCCATTGTCTTGTTTATAAGATCGGATCTCGTAAATTGTCCCATATGAGCTCACTACTACAACGTGGTTCAACTGCACTTTCCTTCTGAGAGAATCTACAACCATGTTTTCCTTACCCTTGATGTATTTGATCTCAAATTCAAACTCACTGATTGTCGAAATCGTCTAACTTGCCTCACATTCATATTTGGTTGGTCAAACAAATATCTCAACCTATTATGATCACTCAACAACACAAGCCTCCTGGTAAGAAGATAATATCTCGACATGTTCAAGGCATTAATAATAGATACCAGCTAAAGATCATTAGTCGAATAATTCTTCTCATGCTCATTCAGTTTCCTAGACTCATAACATATCAACAATCCCTCCTGCATAAGGACTCCACTAAGCCATCTCTTACAAGAATTTGTACACACTATAAAATATTTGTCTAGGTCTGTAATTTTTAACACTAGAGCATTCATCAACAATCGCTTTAATTGTTCAAAATTGTCTACACACTCCTCTATCCATTCAAACTTCTTACCTTTCCTCCATAATGATATAATAGGGTAGGAAATGTGTCAAAATTTCCCCATGAACCTCCTATACTAACCTTATCACCCCATGAATGATCTAACTTCATACGCAATGCTAGGTGTTTCCCACTCCATGATATGTCTTATCTTTTCTAGATCTACTGCTATACATTCCTTGGAGACAACATGTCCCAAGTACTACACCTCTTTCTAAAAGAAACTGAACTTGCTAAGCTTAGCATACAAATGATTTTATCTTAGCAACCTAAACACTTCTGCTAAATACTCTTCATGCTCTTCCTCATTCTTAGAATATATCAGGATGTCACCAGTGAATACAATAGAAAGCTTGTCCAGATAAGGACACAACACACTATTCATCAAGCACATAAAAGTAGTTGGAGAATTCGTCAAACCAAATGGAACTACAAAAAAGTCATAATGCCCATACCTTGTCTTGAAGGAATTCCTGTAAATGTTATCTTCTTTGATTCTTACCTGATTGTATCCTTATATAAAGTCAGTCTTTGAGAAAACTGGTTCTCCCTTCAACTAATCAAACAAGTCATCAATCCTTGGTAATGGATATATGTTCTTGATTGTCACCTTGTTCAATTGTCTATAATCAATGCACAACCTGAGGGTACCATGCTTCTTCTTCATGAACAATACTAGTGCACCCTAATGTGACACACTTGCCCTAATGTATCCCTTATCAAGCAAGTCCTTGAACTCCACCTTGTACTCCACCAACTCTAGTGTGCTCAGCCTGTAAGGTGCTTTTGATGTTGGTGTTTCCCCTAGTACCAACTCAATAAATAAATCTAAAAAATGGGGAGGAAAATCTAAAATATTTGTTGGAAACACATCCTAAAACTACTGTAGTATTGGGTATCTCTTGAAGATTTATGATCCTCAACATCCTTACCCTTGGCACTCGAAATATGAACTAAAAACATTATACACCCTTTCCTGTGACTGTGCTTAACCTGAATAGCTGTGGCTATCCTCATTGATGTAGGATTCTTCTCTCCTTGCAATATTCCCTTTTCCCCATTATCATCTAGGCACTTAATCACCTTGTCATAACAATCTACTTTAGTTTTGTGAAGATATAGCCAATCCATAACCAAAAGCATACTATATGATCCCAATGGTAGTACATTCAAATGTGATGTTGTAGGAATACCATTCAATTCAAATGCACAAACTCTTACCCATTGATGTTCTCTCTTCTTAGAACCTATAGCCAACTCCACCAACTAGGAATTTGGGTGCACTTCTCTTCTCAAGCCACACTTATCCACGAGGTCAAGATTAACATAACTATAATTATCTCTAGGATCAATAAAAATAGAAATAACTCGACCGCAAAACTTACCTTCAATCTCAATAATGGATGCTTGGTAATCTTCTTACTTGTTATCCATTGTTGCATAGATCCAAGGAATATTGTTACCAACATTGCCAACAGTCTGCACCTGCTGAGCACTATATATCTCATGCTTACCTCCCTTGTATAATGGACAATCCTTCTTACAATGATATTTTCCACATATACAACTCTGCAATGGTCCTCTACCATCACCTATAGTATGACACTCTCTAGGGGTGATACTTTCTAGGTTTTGACCCATTCCCCTTCTCAATTGTATTGAAGTTCTTGTAAGTAACCAAATTTTATTTCTCACCATCATCCTGAGGTCTTCCCCACTTGCATGGAAAATTCCCATTAACTTTGTCATTTCCCTTCAAGTCACATTTAGGCTCAATTTTTTTCTTATATTACTCATAACAATGCTTCAATTTGCAGATGGCTTCCTCTAGTGATCTAGGCTCATCAAACTCAATCTAGTATTTATAGGCTATTAGAAACCCACCGATGAACCTATGAATATTAGCTTTCTCATCTTTGATATAAGTCACATATCTGAAAACCTCAAATAACCTACTAGTATACACATCATTTGGCACAAAACCCATTTTTAGCTCATACAATTCCTTAGCTCTATCATTGTAGTACCTCTATGACAAGTACTTATTCTTGAAGACTCTCTCAAACTACTCCTAAATCAACTTTTCTTCTTGAATGACATTGATATTCTTCACATCTTCCCACTATATATTTTCTTTCCCTTTAATATTGAAGGTGGCTATCTTGGCTTTCTTATTCTCTGAGTAGCTATGCAATCCAAATAACTTTTTCATCCCAAGCAACCATACCTATACATCTACTGCGTTCTTCATCTCTCCATCAATGTAGGAGGCTTGAATTTCTTGAACTCCTCACCTATGTGTTCACCCCTCATATAAGGATGATGATGGTGATAACTTTGATGATGCTCTTAGATGAGGAGCTAGAATGATGCCCATAAATAACAATCCTTCTATTAGGTGTATCCAATGATTTTCCACCTTTAAATGTGTCCCCTCTATCCAACATGTATTTTTACTAAGACCTGCTGCCATAGGCTCCATTAGTTTTCTCTTCCTTCACTTGAGTAAACCTCACCAATCCCTGTCTCTATAACTCTAACAAACTTTGAAGGATTTCTGCATTAACGTCTACCTACTTCTTTTAAGCCCTTGAAATTGTTTCCTGAGCCTCAACCAACCTGTCATTGCTTGCTTTGAAACTTTTTATCTTTTCCCTCTTAATCCTCGATGTATTTTCTATACCAGGAGAAAAATCTTCTCCTTGTTGCCAAATTGATCCATAGGGAGAGTCACAGGAACTGTATTCTACCATTTTTCTTGTCATATCTGATTCTCTTATTCCTGAAAGTGTACCATGTTAGATAAACCAAATAGATACCAAAATCAATTCCCTAACTTAGTGATATTCAGGGGAGGCTTATTTCATCTACAATATTAGTCCACATTAGCATGTACATGTATAATCATAAGCATATCCATATAATCATATCAACAAATCAACATAACAACATATCAACATCATGCATGACCATGCCAACTGTATACCATGACTCCATGCATGAAAATCATAACCTTAAAAACAACATACTTTACCTAAGAGAGTGCAACCCTCTTTGGCAACACATTATAACTGCCTCAAAGCATATTTACCCACTTTCACCAGCTTGCACAGGGTAAATACGAGTTGACGGTCACTATGATAAGACTCAACCTCCTATATGACCATAAGGAAATGGAGTTGACAACTTGAGACCTTACTGACTTCCCTCAGGTGATATTGGACCTTCAAGAGCAACCTGACTCCTACAGGTGTCCAACCCCTTAGATGAATCTACTTTTCACTAACTTAGAGTCCTCGTCACTCTCTTGCTAAGCCCTCCAAGTGACTAAGAGCCTGCAATCACTCCTATGAGCCTACTTGAGTTCAACTATAGCATTTTTTTCTAGTGATATGCCAACGACTATAAGATTTAAGGATATTTTCTAGGGATAGGAGTCAGTCTCTACGCATAACTCCATGAAAACTCCAAAACTCATAAAATAAATAGGAAAAATGTTTGTAAACCAAAACTAAAACCTGGACATGATCTGACCTTCCCCAACACGAACTGACATTCCGTCAGACACTTGGTAAAACTACAACCTATAGGTCATGAATTCAAGTCTGAACATAAGTAGCTGAAAACTTAGCTGAGGTTTAACAAGAAGGGTCACTACCTTCTCACATTAGATATCATAACATCAATTAGCTCTTGCATTCATTATTCATTTAATTACAAGTAAAAACATGAAAAGAGAAATGACTAAAAACTATCAAATAACCATTCTTATAACCATCATATAACAAGATAAATAATAATGGGAGAACAAGCAATAAACCCACATAATAAAAAGCACATTTACTCATCAAAAGCAAGGGAAACTTAGCTCTTCTTAAGCATAGGAAAAAGCCAACTAGGTTCTAGACTTTCACGTACCACCTGACCATATATTGGTTGAACCAAATATTTCTTTCAACCAATCACCCTCGTGCCATATTCCAAGCATGAATATGGGATCTAATGGGATAAACCAATCCATAAAAAAACAAGGAAATCTAGAGTTTAAACCACCTCTACCCTCACCATACCATCAACTCACCTAAACCAGTGTCAAGATCACAAAACCAAACCAAACATGGATGCCTCAAAATTTCTTTTCAAATAACTTCAGGAATTGTCCTGTCTCCACCCTCAGGCTTTACAGTGTATCCCACCATTACCAGTAAACAAATTCTTAGGCCTTTGAGAATTTTCATAAGACCACATCACCCATATCCAAAATCTTCCAACAATCAAAATCTCAAACCGAGAACAACCCCATGACTCCATGGGTATACAGAAATGGAAAGGCTATGCTAAAATCCATAGTCAAACCCAACAAAACCCATGCGAATGACAACAAGAGAACCAAATACCAACATGAACATACCATGCATGTCAAAATCATCTAGGAAATCATACATTCAACCTGTTACTTGCAAGTATTCTTGCAAAACATACTTCATCCAACTTTTCCTTGCTTGATCCTTTCTTTCCTTTTCTTTCCTTGTGCTTGCTTGTCTTCCCTTGTCCTTCCTTGTCTTTCCTTGTCCCTCCTTTTCTTGCTTTCATTCCTTCTCATGTTGTTGCTCTTCTCTTCTTTGAAAACCAGTTCCAAAATTGAACTGACAAAATGATACTAACTAATTCTTTGATGTAATTTGTTTATTCATTTCTATAATTTCTTCAATTTTTCCATCATTTTCCTCCTCACGTGAAACCTATGACCTTTCACCTTCTTCTCCTAATTTCCTTTAATTTCATAAATAAATACCAAAAATGCCTTTTTTCCTTTGAAATTCCTTTGTCATTTCCTTTTCCAATTTCCCCTTAGCCATAAACACATAAAGTGATGCCCACTATGATATATTTCCCAACATTCATCTTGGAATAGCTGTCCCTTAACCATGGTCTTATTTTTCCTTTATTAAATTGTTGGCATTATGATTCAAGTGTTGTCCTTGATGGCAACTCACTCAGAGGTTGGTACAGGTGCTCAAAGGTTGGTACAGGTGATGGAAACTTAATCAGAGGACAGATCTTAGTACAGCATGCCAAGAAAGTTCATACACGCAGGTTCGTTAAGCCCAAGTCGTGTATACAAGCAGGTTCACTATATACCAAGTCGCGTATACGCAGGTTCTCTATATATCAAGTTGCGTGTACACGCAGGTTGGCTTCAGTAAAAGAGCGTGTATGTGGAAAAGTACCTTTGGTCCGTGGTGGTTAGTCCTTGGAAGTTGTGCCTATGGTTTCGGACCATGGTGTCTCGACGGGCGTGTCGATCCCTCGTTTTGAGGTTGATGGTGTTGTGTTACTATGGTTTTGGACCGTGGTATTGTGAAGGGCCTAAGGCTATATAAGGAGAAGATCATTAGGCAAAGGGATGTAAGCAAGGAGTGAGAGTGTGTGTGTGATGAAGATCTGAGGAAGAGTGAGATCCAAATGCAGGTTATGGGCTGGTGATCTGAACCAAGGTTTCACTCATGTGGAGGATGATGAATGATGGAACGAGATCTCGAGGCTTGGAAGGATTATCTTCCTATGGTATGACTATGAATAGACTAGATCTATTGACGCATGTTTATTGTTATGATCTGGGTATGTTTTGATGTCTGATATAGCTGTGGAGTTATAAGTTAGAATTTGCAGATCTGTACGCGGGTTGGTATTGGTAAAAGAGTGTATACACGCAGGTTGGGTTCATCCAAGTAGCGTATACAATGTGAAGTATGATATTTGAAGATGGAGTTGGATCTGGTTGTTGTTATGTTGTCTAGTTGTTGTTAACAGGGTTTCAGTGATTCAGTATTGGGTGATTCAGAGATTGATGATGCAGGTTGTACTACAATGGTGATAGTTTCATGGATCCAGTATGAAAATGTATGAAACGTGGTCCCGGGAAGATCGTAGGCCGGCACCTACGTACTGGTGAACATATCAGCCAGTACAAGAGCCAGGGGGTTGTAGCTCCCTCCCAAGAGCAGCTGGAAAACGAGTGAAGGTTGTAGCCTTTTGTAGGGTTGGCACCTACGTACTAGTAAATGGATCGGCTAGTACAAGAACTGTGAGGGTTGTAGCCCTCTGCAGGTTGTAGCCTGCGTGCTGGTAAAGGACTGCACCAGTACATTGTAAAAGAAGTTTCTTATTAAAGGAAGATAGAAGCAAATTGCAGCAGGTGGTTTTCACCCACATTGGGTTTCCACCTTATATCATGGTGTTCATGTGTGTGCCTTATGTGTGATGATCTGTTCTGTTATACTGCACCTGTTTACTGTTAATATGGTTAATAATGTTCTGATGCATTTACTGAAGATAAGCTAACTGAATCATAAGATCTCTGAATATACGCTAGTTGCTTTAGACACAGTCGCGTGTACACGCGGGTTCACTTAACTGAAGTCGCGTATATGTTTCTGAGCATGAAATTGGAAAATTTTTATTGATCTGATAATACTGATTCACCCCCCCCCCTCTCAGTATTATTTCCAACAATTGGTATCAGAGCAGGTCCTTCAGAGAAGCTTGATCGCTTGAAGGAGATTCGTAGAGCAATGGGGAAGAAAGCACGTCAGAAGAAGAAGACAGCTCAAAGGAACAATGACAACCTGCCATTGAGTGGAAGCAAGTACTCAGATCCTGAATCACCTCAGATTGAAGATGGACAAGCAAATGAAGCACCAGATCAAATCATAGATCTACCTAGCAAAAGGGAGAATGCCCTCAAAGAAGAAATCATCATATTAAAAGATCAGTTGGAATGTGAATCCAGAATTCGACAAATGCTGCTAGCGCTGAATAAAGAGCAAGAGAACGAGATCCTCGAACTAAGGCAGCAGTTGGATGAAGGAAGGAAAGCTGAAGAGACCTTGAAGAAGCAATGTCTGGAAAAAGAAGAACAACATCAAGTTGAGGTAAATATCTTGAAAAGTAAATTAGAAGAAAAGGATAAGCTTTTACGATTTCAAGATAGCTCTAAAGTCTTGGATGATATTCTTAGTAGTCAAAGGTCCCCTGCTATCAAAACTGGACTTGGTTTTCATGAGTCTATTGAAGGTGAATCTCGTTCACAAAGTAAGACAAGAAACTCTAATGCAAAGTCTGAAAGGCTCATCAAGGAGATGAAAGGACAACTCCATCAACAAACAAGGAAAGAGGCTCCTCAAAGAAAATCTTTTACTCCTCCCATGAATAATGTTGAATGTTATGTATGTCATAATCTTGGACATGTTGCAGCCATATGTAGAAGAAGAAGGTTTCAAGACCATCATGCAGAAAGATCATCACATTCAAGGTACTTTAGTGGATATTGCTTTTCTTGCAATATGTTTGGCCACAAAGCTGTTGATTGCTATAGGAGGAATATGAAACATGTAAGATGCTATGCATGTAACAAGTTTGGACATAGAGCAAAGGATTGCAGGAACAAAGCTCATGATAAGAAGAAATCATCAACATGCCTGAAGATATGGAAGAAGAAGGAAGTTCAGTCAGAAAGATGTGGCACAGCACAGACATAACAGACTCAGGGGGAGCTGAAGGTATAGAACTTCAGTGTTCTAATTCTCATACGCAAGTTTAATGAAGGTAAGTTGCGTATATACACGAGTTTCACACTGCAAAATCGCATATATGTCAGTCTGAAGAAATGCAGTGGGGATAGGCTCAGAAAAGGGGTCTGATATGATTCAGTCCAATATCTGCTCTCTTGATTAACGGTTACAGTCTGCTGAGGATGTTTGGAAATGTTTTGATACTTGTAAGATGTTAGAAGTGTTTAATCCTAACTCGATGATGATAAGATCTTGATGCTTATTACTGATGTATGCATGATCAGATCTAACTACAGATGGCACAGGCTCAGGGGGAGCATATACTTCAAATAATGCATTGTTGGCATTATGGTTAGAAGTTGTTGATAAAGTCTATGAAGCTAAATGATACATCTTGTTGTTTGATCAAAGGAATGGTATTACAGGCTGATGGTACAGATCATATATGATGAATGATAGTCATGGTCTTGAATGAATTGCTGGTCTTAGAACTTGCATCTACTCAGGGGGAGCATGGATGGATTGATACAACTTGGAGCCCATTCAGAAACTTCAGCATGTATCTCTTTTGTGATATCTCTTTTATGGTGTCAAGGTCATGTAACGGCCTATGTTGGTTTCCCCACTATGCCTGGGATGAATGATGTAATTGGTTGTTATATGTAAATTTCTTATGTATCCCCACTTGGTTGGGTGATGAATGTATGTATTGAGTCTTTTGGTGATAAGAAGGTCTTCTATGATGTATAAGTCTTTGTTCTTCTTGAAGAACATCTTTTGCAGATCTTGCCTACAGTCAAGGGGAGCATGAACAGCACAATTCAGCAAGAGAAGGATGGATAGATTGGTACACTTTGGCATACACAAAGGGGGAGCACATTTGGAGATTTCAGCAGGTACTCAGGGGGAGTATGGACAGCAGAAGGTATACCAAAGAAGAGAATATCTTGGTCCGCCCTTTGCCCTTGATGTCAAACGGGGAGAGTGACTTGGTGTGGTGGTTGCCATCAAGTCTAATGGGGGAGATTGTTGGCATTATGATTCAAGTGTTGTCCTTGATGGCAACTCACTCAGAGGTTGGTACAGGTGCTCAGAGGTTGGTACAAGTGATGGCAACTTAATCAGAGGACAGATCTTAGTACAGCATGCCAAGAAAGTTCATACACGCAGGTTCGTTAAGCCCAAGTCGCGTATACAAGCAGGTTCACTATATACCAAGTCGCGTATACGCAGGTTCTCTATATATCAAGTCGTGTGTACACGCAGGTTGGCTTCAGTAAAAGAGCGTGTATGTGGAAAAGTACCTTTGGTCCGTGGCGGTTAGTCCTTGGAAGTTGTGCCTATGGTTTCGGACCATGGTGTCTCGACGGGCGTGTCGATCCCTCGTTTTGAGGTTGATGGTGTTGTGTTACTATGGTTTTGGACCATGGTATTGTGAAGGGCCTAAGGCTATATAAGGAGAAGATCATTAGGCAAAGGGATGTAAGCAAGGAGTGAGAGTGTGTGTGTGATGAAGATCTGAGGAAGAGTGAGATCCAAATGCAGGTTATGGGCTGGTGATCTGAACCAAGGTTTCACTCATGTGGAGGATGATGAATGATGGAACGAGATCTCAAGGCTTGGAAGGATTATCTTCCTATGGTATGACTATGAATAGACTAGATCTGTTGACGCATGTTTATTGTTATGATCTGGGTATGTTTTGATGTCTGATATAGCTGCGGAGTTATAAGTTAGAATTTGCAGATCTGTACGCGGGTTGGTATTGGTAAAAGAGCGTATACACGCAGGTTGGGTTCATCCAAGTAGTGTATACAATGTGAAGTATGATATTTGAAGATGGAGTTGGATCTGGTTGTTGTTATGTTGTCTAGTTGTTGTTAACAGGGTTTCAGTGATTTAGTATTGGGTGATTCAGAGATTGATGATGCAGGTTGTACTACAATGGTGATAGTTTCATGGATCCAGTATGAAAATGTATGAAACGTGGTCCCGGGAAGATCGTAGGCCGGCACCTACGTACTGGTAAACATATCAGCCAGTACAAGAGCCAGGGGGTTGTAGCTCCCTTCCAGGAGCAGCTGGAAAACGAGTGAAGGTTGTAGCCTTCTGTAGGGTTGGCACCTACGTACTAGTAAATGGATCGGCTAGTACAAGAACTATGAGGGTTGTAGCCCTCTGCAGGTTGTAGCCTGCGTGCTGGTAAACAACTGCACCAGTACATTGTAAAAGAAGTTTCTTATTAAAGGAAGATAGAAACAAATTGCAGCAGGTGGTTTTCACCCACATTGGGTTTCCTCCTTATATCATGGTGTTCATGTGTGTGCCTTATGTGTGATGATTTGTTCTGTTATACTGCACCTGTTTACTTTTAATATGGTTAATAATGTTCTGATGCATTTACTGAAGATAAGCTAACTGAATCATAAGATCTCTGAATATACGCTAGTTGCTTTAGACACAATCGCGTGTACACGCGGGTTCACTTAACTGAAGTCGCGTATATGTTTCTAAGCATGAAATTGGAAAAGTTTTATTGATCTGATAATACTGATTCACCCCCCCCCCCCCTCTCAGTATTATTTCCAACAATTGGTATCAGAGCAGGTCCTTCAGAGAAGCTTGATCGCTTGAAGGAGATTCGTAGAGCAATGGGGAAGAAAGCACGTCAGAAGAAGAAGACAGCTCAAAGGAACAATGACAACCTGCCATTGAGTGGAAGCAAGCACTCAGATCCTGAATCACCTCAGATTGAAGATGGACAAGCAAATGAAGCACCAGATCAAATCATAGATCTACCTAGCAAAAGGGAGAATGCCCTCAAAGAAGAAATCATCATATTAAAAGATCAGTTGGAATGTGAATCCAGAATTCGACAAATGCTGCTAGCGCTGAATAAAGAGCAAGAGAACGAGATCCTCGAACTAAGGCAGCAGTTGGATGAAGGAAGGAAAGCTGAAGAGACCTTGAAGAAGCAATGTCTGGAAAAAGAAGAACAACATCAAGTTGAGGTAAATATCTTGAAAAGTAAATTAGAAGAAAAGGATAAGCTTTTACGATTTCAAGATAGCTCTAAAGTCTTGGATGATATCCTTAGTAGTCAAAGGTCCCCTGCTATCAAAACTGGACTTGGTTTTCATGAGTCTATTGAAGGTGAATCTGGTTCACAAAGTAAGACAAGAAACTCTAATGCAAAGCCTGAAAGGCTCATCAAGGAGATGAAAGGACAACTCCATCAACAAACAAGGAAAGAGGCTCCTCAAAGAAAATCTTTTACTCCTCCCATGAATAATGTTGAATGTTATGTATGTCATAATCTTGGACATGTTGCAGCCATATGTAGAAGAAGAAGGTTTCAAGACCATCATGCAGAAATATCATCACATTCAAGGTACTTTAGTGGATATTGCTTTTCTTGCAATATGTTTGGCCACAAAGCTGCTGATTGTTATAGGAGGAATATGAAACATGTAAGATGCTATGCATGTAACAAGTTTGGACATAGAGCAAAGGATTGCAGGAACAAAGCTCATGATAAGAAGAAATCATCAACATGCCTGAAGATATGGAAGAAGAAGGAAGTTCAGTCAGAAAGATGTGGCACAGCACAGGGTACTCAGCACAGCACAGACATAACAGACTCAGGGGGAGCTGAAGGTATAGAACTTCAGTGTTCTAATTCTCATACGCAAGTTTAATGAAGGTAAGTTGCGTATATACGTGATTTTCACACTGCAAAATCGCGTATATGTCAGTCTGAAGAAATGCAGTGGGGATAGGCTCAGAAAAGGGGTCTGATATGATTCAGTCCAATATCTGCTCTCTTGATTAACGGTTACAGTCTACTGAGGATGTTTGGAAATGTTTTGATACTTGTAAGATGTTAGAAGTGTTTAATCCTAACTCGATGATGATAAGATCTTGATGCTTATTACTGATGTATGCATGATCAGATCTAACTACAGATGGCACAGGTTCAGGGGGAGCATATACTTCAAATAATGCATTGTTGGCATTATGGTTAGAAGTTGTTGATAAAGTCTATGAAGCTAAATGATACATCTTGTTGTTTGATCAAAGGAATGGTATTGCAGGCTGATGGTACAGATCATATATGATGAATGATAGTCATGGTCTTGAATGAATTGCTGGTCTTAGAACTTGCATCTACTCAGGGGGAGCATGGATGGATTGATACAACTTCGAGCCCATTCAGAAACTTCAGCATGTATCTCTTTTGTGATATCTCTTTTATGGTGTCAAGGTCATGTAAGAGCCTATGTTGGTTTCCCCACTATGCCTGGGATGAATGATGTAATTGGTTGTTATATGTAAATTTCTTATGTATCCCCACTTGGTTGGGTGATGAATGTATGTATTGAGTCTTTTGGTGATAGGAAGGTCTTTTATGATGTATAAGTCTTTGTTCTTCTTGAAGAACATCTTTTGCAGATCTTGCCTACAGTCAAGGGGAGCATGAACAGCACAATTCAGCAAGAGAAGGATGGATAGATTGGTACACTTTGGCATACACAAAGGGGGAGCACATTTGGAGATTTTAGCAGGTACTCAGGGGGAGTATGGACAGCAAAAGGTATACCAAAGAAGAGAATATCTTGGTCCGCCCTTTGCCCTTGATGTCAAAGGGGGAGAGTGACTTGGTGTGGTGGTTGCCATCAAGTCCAAAGGGGGAGATTGTTGGCATTATGATTCAAGTGTTGTCCTTGATGGCAACTCACTCAGAGGTTGGTACAGGTGATCAGAGGTTGGTACAGGTGATGGCAACTTAATCAGAGGACAGATCTTAGTACAGCACGCCAAGAAAGTTTATACACGCAGGTTCGTTAAGCCCAAGTCGCGTATACAAGCAGGTTCACTATATACCAAGTCGCGTATACGCAGGTTCTCTATATATCAAGTCGCGTGTACACGCAGGTTGGCTTCAGTAAAAGAGCGTGTATGTGGAAAAGTACCTTTGTTCTGTGGCGGTTAGTCCTTGGAAGTTGTGCCTATGGTTTCAGACCATGGTGTCTCGACGGGCGTGTCGATCCCTCGTTTTGAGGTTGATGGTGTTGTGTTACTATGGTTTTGGACCGTGGTATTGTGAAGGGCCTAAGGCTATATAAGGAGAAGATCATTAGGCAAAGGGATGTAAGCAATGAGTGAGAGTGTGTGTGTGATGAAGATCTGAGGAAGAGTGAGATCCAAATGCAGGTTATGGGCTGGTGATCTGAACCAAGGTTTCACTCATGTGGAGGATGACGAATGATGGAACGAGATCTCAAGGCTTGGAAGGATTGTCTTCCTATGGTATGACTATGAATAGACTAGATCTGTTGACGCATGTTTATTGTTATGATCTCGGTATGTTTTGATGTCTGATATAGCTGCGGAGTTATAAGTTAGAATTTGCAGATCTGTACGCGGGTTGGGTTCATCCAAGTAGCGTATACAATGTGAAGTATGATATTTGGAGATGGAGTTGGATCTGGTTGTTGTTATGTTGTCTAGTTGTTGTTAACAGGGTTTCAGTGATTCAGTATTGGGTGATTCAGAGATCGATGATGCAGGTTGTACTACAATGGTGATAGTTTCATGGATCCAGTATGAAAATGTATGAAACGTGGTCCCGGGAAGATCGTAGGCCGACACCTACGTACTGGTAAACATATCAGCCAGTACAAGAGCCAGGTGGTTGTAGCTCCCTTCCAGGAGAAGCTGGAAAATGAGTGAAGGTTGTAGCCTTCTGTAGGGTTGGCACCTACGTACTAGTAAATGGATCGGCTAGTACAAGAACTACGAGGGTTGTAGCCCTCTGCAGGTTGTAGCCTGCGTGCTGGTAAAGGACTGCACAAGTACATTGTAAAAGAAGTTTCTTATTAAAGGAAGATAGAAACAAATTGCAGCAGGTGGTTTTCACCCACATTGGGTTTCCACCTTATATCATGGTGTTCATGTGTGTGCCTTATGTGTGATGATCTGTTCTGTTATACTGCACCTGTTTACTGTTAATATGGTTAATAATGTTCTGATGCATTTACTGAAGATAAGCTAACTGAATCATAAGATCTATGAATATACGCTAGTTTCTTTAGACACAGTCGCGTGTACACGCGGGTTCACTTAACTGAAGTCGCGTATATGTTTCTGAGCATGAAATTGGAAAGGTTTTATTGATCTGATAATACTGATTCACCCCCCCCTCTCAGTATTATTTCCAACATAAATTTTACTACATGAACTTTTAACTCGGGGTTGTTACAAGTTCTTACTATACACTCTTGTAAATAATTTTCTATGTATGTATCATGCTTGACCAAAAAGGTCTTATTGCATCCCAAGGGGAAACTCATTTGGCAAGGCACTCTCAAAGTTGTGTGATGTTCAGATGTAGAGTTTATTTTGCACAAAATTGGTCTTCACGCATCCAGAAAGATTAGTCATATTCTATGTAATTCATATTCTATAGGATTTGCATGAAAATAAGTTCCATGAATAACTATTTTAAAATCATGAATCTTTACAAAAAAATATTTTGGTTACTTATACATTTGTTCTTTACAAGGTAGATAATTTTCCAATTCCTTGGATTTAGATAAACCAACAACTTTATGATTTGTTGCTTCCACACCACTTACATGACCTTCATCTCCTTCTTTGCTTGTAACCATTATAGTAGTTGATGCACTTTATCTACAATTGAAAACTCTAACAACTTTGTAAACACACCATTGATTATGAGCCCATGTTTTTGCCTTTATCCATGGTGCATGGTCATATGGTCCAAGGCCCAACCATTAGAGCTAAGTTCACCCAGTAGGCACAAGTGAGCCCCTAATATTTCTCACTCTCTCTCTCTCCCTATATATATATATATATATATATATATATATATATATATATATATATATATATATATATATATATATATATATATATATATATATATATATATATATATATATATATATAGATATGTATATATATATATATATATATATATATATATATATATATCTATATATATATATATATATATAGATATATATATTGTTAAGCCTATGGATGGCCTAAAACCTCTTGGTGGAAGTGTATGGCTAATTTGATAGTACATGGCCATTTCAAATTGAAATGTTTAGCCCTTACACAATTCTCATAAAATATCACTATGCTCGAAGCCATGACTATGGAATTCAAGCATCAATTCTAGAACCTCAACACTTCATTCAATGTTTTTCATATACGTATATATACCTTTTTAGTTCTGTGTATTCTCCTTCTATATTACATGATTGGTTTGAAAATTCCATACACTCTGGAATTCAATTAAGTAAGATCTATGTATCTCATTATACCAAATATTCCAATGAGCTTACTAGTGCTATGAGGATGACATAGGTTTTCTATGTACAATCCTGTTGTGTTTTGAGCCATCATTTGTTCAGATCAGTAGGCAAGTTAAAAGACCAATCAGATTAATACAAATTTATATTCATGTTCCCAATTTTCTCTCACACTAACAACAAAGTTATAACTTTTCTATGCATACAACACTAACATAAATATTTATGTAAATTTGCATGTCTCCTTTCCATACCTAAAGGATGTTAGTGCAGAATCATAGCCATGGGGAGTAATTTATGTTGATTTGTGTAGCTTCAGGGGTACTCCCACACCTTAGGGTATAGGGTTTGGGAGAATTTTGTCCTACATGGGCTTTGTGGGCAAGAGTACGCAAGCAGTGTCTTTTGCACCCAAAGTTGTGGGTGCAAAACCAAGACATGTTTTCGATGGTATGATCATTGAGGGCATGTGGGAACCCTTAGAGGGCTAGGGGAAACCTAAGGCATGAATGACATGGAACTAGATGAATGGAATAAAATTGTGTTCTCATGTTTAATGGAGTCACTTAATAAGTTATTAAGGTCACTTTAGCACATGTGGTGTGAACTTGGGTGGCTTAAAGAATCCATCCTAGAACTCAATAAAGAGAAGGCAAGGATTAGCTCAATCCACACCATCCAAGTGCATTAAAAAATAGGTGAGAGAAATATGAGGTTGCCCTAGTATTAAGAATCCCTAGCCGAGTTGAAGAGGATGTAAATTTTGTGTTATTTTCTTTTGTTTTGGTTTGGATAGGTTTATGAGGTGTTGGCCAAGTTCCCGTAGAGTATTTATGGCCATGTGTTGATGTGTATATCCTTGTGATTTAGGCCATATAAGTTTGATTCCTTAGGAGATGGACAAGTATCTATTAAAACTATTTGGATAGGTCTATAAGGCCTATTTTGGAGGGACGAAAGGGTTAATGTTGAAGTGAGGATGCATTGTTTGAGGACCAAACACAGTGAATTGTTGAAGGTTTGTACCTATTTTTAGGAGTTGCACAAACTCTGATTAGGGATGATTTGTGTGTGCTATAGGAACCCTAAAAGAAGGGAATATACCTTAAGGATTATGATAATAAACTTGATGATTAAAGGGTTATAGAAGATGTCTTGTAAGGGTATGTTATTGTCTTCGATGATGGGGATTGGTGGGTTTGGTTTTGGATAGATGTGAAGTATAGAGAATTTTAGGGTTGTTAATGGATATTTATATTTCCCTAGTATAACGGAAAAGGTAAAGTTTGTCATTGTTAAGAGGGTAGGTTATTTGGGCTTTATTTCATTGACCCCAAGGGTGGAGGATTGATGATAAGAGAAAGGATCATTATGCCCTAGTTCACTGAGTTATAGGAGGTCAAATTTACTGATAAGAGGGAAGCCTCCAAGCCCTAAACTTTGTCATATTTGGAGTAGTAGAGAGAATAGAAGTGGCTAGTTGTGAAGTATCTATGTGCTATATTCTTTGGTGGAGCAAAGGGGAAACAAGTGGTTAGACATGTGTGGCTCAAATTTTAGTGACATTTGAGGATCAATGAGCACTGATAATGGCATATTGTTAAGCTAGAGAAGAATGCGTTCTAAGGGAAAAAAAATTGTGTGATCCATAGAAGGGAGGAAATTTATGCACCATATGTGTTCAAGGTATGTAGACTAAAAGGAATGTCAATGCACACCATTAACTAGTAAGTTAAGTGTACTTTTTCAAGGTATATTGGTCATTATAGTTGTGGATACCAAGCCATTGTTGTTTTGGATCATGTTTGATTGTAAGGAACATGAAACCTGGTACGAGAGCCCTAATATTATTGTGTTAAATTTTTTTATATAACAAGTGTTTGGTTGCAAATTTTCATGTGTACTAGTTGATTCACAACTTTGTACCATTATGCAAAGTAGAAGTGCTATGGAATTTGAGCACGTTTGTGATCATGATCTTTGACTCAAACCTAGTTATTGAGTGCCATGGAAAAATGAACATGGAATTGGAGCTACTTTGAATAGAAAATGAATCAGAGCATGCAAAATGTTTAGCTCAAGAGGGCATTAGTTCCATTCTTATTGAAGCCCTAATAGTAATGGCGAAGTTGTCATCTAGTTTGTGATATCATGATAGATTGGATGGATTTTCCACCTATAGTTCTTGGAAGGAAAGGATTAAGTTGGTATTGATGGTGAACATGATGTGGGAATTGATCGAAAAATAGATCAAGAAGCTAATTGACCCTAAGGAGTTGGAAGCATATGAAGAGTTAGATATGCAGAAGATGCTAATCATCCTAGATGGTGTCAAAGATGAATTTCCCACATTATTATTCTAGGAAAAGCTCTTCCCATGAGATGTCTAAAGATATTCAAGATCCATTTTATATGAAGAATTAGAATTAGTTGTTGGTATTGAAATATAAGTTAGAGAGAACCAAGATTTTAGATGGTGAAGCAGTGGCCCCATATCTCATCTGTCTCAAGTTTGAGATAAACTTGTTACCATTGGTGATATTTTTGCATATTCTAATATGGTGAGGATATATTTGAAAGGGTTTATCAAGGAGTGGAAGCCCTTCAACAAAGGGAATGTCACTTGTGAGAAGCTACCAAAAAGGAATAGGTTGTGTGATGACTTCATTCAGGAGGAATTGTTAGAGTAGAACCTTCATATGAAGAATAATACTTCTAACAATAATGTGGCTCTTGCAATGAGAATTAAGAGCAAGGAAAATAAGTAATTGAGCAAGCTAAGGTCTTACAACTATGGAAAATATGGTCATTATTTGGCCTAGTGTCCAAAGAAGAAGAAGGGTGATAATGAGAAGAAGGGGAAGGAGATAGCAGGTGCCACTACTACTTCTGAGATGGATGACCTCTCGAGAAGGTTACAAGATGAGTATATTTCCCTAGCTTCTAGTTTCTTTGAGGGTATAATCAATGAGACTACATGGTACATGGATAGTGGTGCACTGAAGCATATGATAGGTTTTTGTGCTTTGTTTGAGACCCTAAATGAGTAGGACTCGGAGTTGCACATGATGGTTGGAAACAAGTGTCAGAAAGACATTACAGGATTAAATGTTGTGCCATCTAGGATGTAGCCAGGCTAATTTTGGTAAGTTCAAGATGTATTGTTGTACCATATCTCAGATACAACATGTTGTCTATTATGCAACTAGCTCAAAGTAAGATAGATCAATGACTTAAAAAATATCCTCTTCAAGGGGGAATATTCCTTTACATTAAATAAATGAACAATTATTGGATTATACAAAAGAAAAGAACTGCTTTCTATATATAGGAGTCTAAGGGGTCATAATATAATAAGAACGTACATAGCAATAATAATGTAAGGGCACACAAGTAACAATAGTGGGATTCTATGGGGCACAATGATGTGGGGAGTTTTAGTGTCTACGGATAAACGCTTAAACCCCTAGACTAGTAGCTAAGTCTAGAACAACATTTCAAAGCATTCTCTACCTTTTCTATAAGAAATAGATTAAATAAGACAACAGAGAAACCTACTTGTAGCTTTCGCTTGTTTCTTATCTCCCTTGACCGATTCTATCGCTCCTTTCCATACTTAAGCCACTTGAAAAGTACCTACACACAGACAGAAACAAGAACCCATCAAAGAATATGATAATTATCTATTGATTAAACTTAGCATGGAATCAAGTACATGATAAACATATGAAAGAATCAATGAATAACACAAGCATATGGAAAAAGCTTTGAACACTTTATTAGTAAAAGGAAGAGTTACAACCCAATTTGCTTGATTCAACATCACTCCTCTAGTTCAATCCCATCCTCTCCTCATAACAAGCAAGACATTTTGACATCATTAAAATACATGAAACCAACTCAATTCTCATACTAACAACATCTCCCTATAATTCAATAATTTCCAGCCCTTAATCACTTAGATGAGTGGTATTTTTATAGGTGAATGAAGGAAGCTATGCCATAAATGGTGATAATGAATTCCCTCCAAAACTTAGAATTTAGTTCCATAGAGGAAGGGATAAAGGGATTGATGTTCCTTAACTCCCTTCCTCGTCCAAATATGAACCCAAAGGAGTGGATAGCCTTGAGAAACTTCTAGAGGCACCCAATGGATAATGAATCTTTTAAACCCTCATGGAAATTCACTCAAATTCACCTAGTGCAGGCCAAGGAGAGACCAAGTGCACTACAATGCACACTAACAGTGTATTGGCTGCACTGCAATTCACCCTAATGAAGGCCTACTTGCATTGATCTTCTTAGAGGAGGTTTCTGGATAATTTTAGTGATGGAACTTCTTAGGAAGCTAGGCATTATGATGGTTGACTTTGTTAGGGCATGTAACAACTGCATTAGGGTTTGATGGGCCCTAAAGTACTGATCTGTAAGTTGGGGTTGATGTCCCCAAATGGATCTGTAATAGTTGCTCCCTAAAGCATGAAGTTGGAAATATGTATGTCGAGTGAAATGATTTATGATGTGGAGAGGAGGTTTCAAAGTAGAAGTTGACCTACATCAATTACAATACATATATCATGATAATTTGATTTTTCTCATGAACTTGCTGAGGGAAGGCATATGCATGCTTAGCTTATAAAATTTCATTACATGTAAAAATATAGTCGTCTACAGATATAGACCCATGAATGGATGAACACGAATGTAAGGACATTGTACATTTGATTTATTACTCCTGAAAATATCGCAACTGGGATAGATGAAACTAGATCCAGCGTCTTCAATCTCATTCAATCTTTCGTTCAAGTACAAGTCTAACCATGTGAATAGAAGACCTGAAGTTGAACATGGGAAGACATCATCTGATTACCAGCCAATGATGTAAGATGTTAACAGACACGAGAGGAATCACCGATAATGATACTGACCCTCAAGGTACTACAACAAATTTCACATTATGTGAATAAATGATTTGATGTCAAACACCATATAAAGTATTTCGGTCAAAGGCCAGTGATGCAACCTATCGCTGGAAGCGAGAAACCTACCATTGATGTATGCAAGCTTCAAGGTACTGAATGGGTGTTTCTAAGTCAACTTCTTGGATAATGAGTTGATGTCAACAAGAAGTGACTCATTGCAGGAGGGCCTTGATGTATCCCACATCAATGACATGAAATGAGGTAAATTATTTTGGAGATGAGAATTGACTGACGGCAGTAGGTTCAGGAATGGCAATCATGAAAATGAAGGTTTAAAGTATTGCAAAGGATGAAGTTTGAACTGAGTGACTTCTCTTGGACATGTCGGCAACACTAAGATGAATCGATAGTATTGACCCAAAACAAAGTAATGGATGGTGTGATAGACCAACGATGTGATAACCATCAAGCTAAATGACCCAATCCACATAGTCATGGTGATGAGATGAAAGTGTCATGTTCAAGAGCGAGTTGCTACCATAAATTATTTTCCCCTTTTTCCAATTTTCCCCAGTCATTACTGACCAATACCTCTTTATTTTTAATTAAGCTTGAGGAGGATAACATATGCTTGTTTGTATAATTTCACCCTTCGGGTGAATCCATCGCTATTTGATGTTTTGATGAGTCTAGTGAAGGTGAAACTTGGTCTTGTCTAAATGGACAAGTTTGTCGCTATTTGATGTTTTTAATGAGTTTAAAGACGAAGATAACTCAATCCTTTTCATGTTTAGAGAGTTTGAAAAGGGACGAAAAGGAAACTCCACAAGTTCTTTTTCGTAAATTAATCTCTCAAGTCCAAAAAAACGTAAAATAATACAAGAGAGATATCATTTCCAATCTGTTAATGAGCTGGACAGGACAAGCGCTCAACAACCGTTTCATGTTTAAAGAGTCTAAAAAGAGCTTAAAGAGGACTCCACTTTGAGGAATGAGTGGTGTCTAGGGTAGCAACTAGTTTTAGTGATGTTGGAACTTCTCAAAACATATTGATTTATGTGAAGAGGCTGGCTAATAAGACCACTCATTGCAACTTTTCCTCAAAAAGGTAAACAACCAAGTGAAAGCGTATGATTGGCCAAAGAGATGGTGATGATGGAAGGAGAAAAACCAAGGCTCATCTGAAGAAAAGGCTGATAGAATGGCAATCCCAAGGGTTAAAATGGAAATGAGTTTATTTTTAGACAAGCTTGAACGATAAGGAACTATGCTTAGGTTCAGTTTCATGTTTACACAAGCTTGAAATGACGAACTATGCTTGAGTTTGGTTTACATGCCCCCAACATGATGAAAGGGAGAGTCTCCTATAACCAGATGGAAGTTGCTACAATGAAGCAGGATGGTTATCCAACACTTTTTTGTCTTCGTCCAGATAGGGACAAAGGTGAATGGGGTGATTCCATTCACATAACCTATAGGGAAACTTAACTTTACCACTAGGTGCATTCCCCCCAAGCTTCATTACATTCACCTAAGTAGACTACTCATGGCTATCAGGGGGATGGAATGAAGGTTGATTTATGAGATCAAGTGAAAGACTCGACTGGGATTTTAGGAGATCTAATCAAAGATTCGATTTAGAACTTGGGACCTTGTTTCATTTTTTAATGAGCTTGACAAAAGACAAGGAACTCTGCTCAAATTCCTTGTTTCCTTTTTTAACAAGGTTGACACAAAACTAGGAACTATCCTCATGAACCTGTTCCATTTTTTTAAAAAGGTTGACACAGTAAAAGAACTATCCTCATATTCCTTGTTTTATTTTTTAAAGAGGTTGACACAAGACAAGGAACTATCCTCGTGCCTGTTTCATTTTTTAATGAGGTTGACACATTAAAAGAACTATCCTCATATCCTTGATTTCATTTTTTAACAAGGTTAACACAGGACAAAAAACTATCCTCAGAGTCAATCACAAGTCATAAGAGGTCATGAAGGAGAGATCTAGTTCTAATGCCCCCAGTACATGATGTACAACATCTCTAAATTGATCGTTAGTTGATGTAGGTATGGAATAGGGTGCCACATAATTAACCCATGGCGGGGATGATACCATTGGTACAAAAGGACCATTTATGGAAAATGGTTGAATGGAAGCCATATTTGGACCGGGAAATGAAAGTTGGTCATGGTGACAATTCTGCCTTCATGCGAGAAACACTTCACTCTAAAGAGTGTGGAAACAATAGCTCCCATGCCATAAACATAATCGTTCCCAAGAAGTAAATTGTAATCTAAAGGGCCCAGGACTACCATCACATTTAGATAAATGATTTTCCCTCCAAAAGTAATAGGTAATGAGGGAGGATCCCTAATGGTTGACTGTTTCCTCTATTAAAACCCAACAGATTCTAGGTAACTGGCACAAGTGGATGTGAACCGAGCGCTTGCCAAGCAGTTGAGGAAAGGATACTCACAGATGCACCTTCATCTATAATAGTGCCAGATACCATCATATTACAAACTTGTACTATGATCTGGAAAGGCACATAACAAGGAAGATGGAATCCTGCCAGTCGATTCTAATCAAAGGAAGTGACCAGATTACTTGGAGGGGGTATTGTAGAAATGAGAGAATTAACCCCTTAAGTTATGAGAGCGGGAGGATTTTCCTCCTGTCTTGATGGAATAGGAGGATTTCCCCCAAGCTCATTGGAATCTGAAGAAACAAAAAGAACTTGAGTGGTACCATATTCACTCTCTTCTGGAAAGGTACGATTTAGTGACGCTGAAATCAGGTCAAATGTTACCTCAAACTGTTGATTTGGGTCGGGTATAGAATCATAGGATTCACTTTCAGAGAGAGTGGTTTTGACCGACGGTTGATTTTGGTTAGTCAATTCATCAACTAGCGAAGGATCAAGGGATAGTCTCTTGTAACCAGATGGAAGTAGCTGTGGTGAAGCAAGACGGTTATCCAACACTTTTTTGGCTTCATCTAGATAGTGACAAAGGTGAATGGGGTGATTCCCTTCACATAACCTACAGGGAAACTTAACTCCAATGTTTTTTCCATGAACTTTAATACCATTAATTGATGTTGTGTCACCAACATGATCTGTAGAAGTTGATGACATAGGATGATGTGAACGAGAAGACCATTCTTCTAGGATCTGAGGAATATCAGGACAATTTCAAAGACGATGGTTTCCCATACAAAGTTTGCATGGACATAGAACTTTGTGAGGCTTGATGGGTGATTTCTCATCAGATGTTTCATTCAAAGCAATGCTTGCTCGATTACCCCTCTGATGAATTTGCTTCTTCTTCTTCTTCTTAGCCAGCTGGTTACTAGTACCAATACTTTCACCAGGCGAAGAGGAAGAAGAGAGGAAGAAACAACTGAGGAAGAAGGCAAAGGGTCAACTTTAGGATCAACTAGAGTTGATTTTGTCCAGTTGGAGGTGTACCCAATTACGGAGAAATCATGATATTTTGAACAAAAGAGGTTGAAAACAACCATACTAGCAAGCCAATGGTAAATCCTGGAAGGGACAATGTAGGCATATATGGAGTAGGAATATTTCCAAAAGGAGGAAAAGGACTAGGATTCCCATCAAAAGGAATTCCTTGATCGGTGGACTCCGGATTTGTCACCATATGTTTCAACATAAGATCAACTAAGGAGTGAATGTGGAGGATGTTATCTATGGTCAATTAATTTTATTTTAATCAAAGTACCATAAGAAAAACAAAAGAGGGATAATCTAGGCAAAAGGGTTTGCCAAGCAACTGTGAACTATAGAATACCTCCTTGCGAACCAAGAAGTATGGGCAGGAAATCTCCTAGAATGTTGTGTTCGATGTATCACAATGTACAAGGTGGCCGACTCGGTTACCTAAGGATGGATAGAAACCTAGTTTTGTCCTCCCATATATACCCGAAAGTATGTGGAGGCCCAATCCATATAAGCGTTGTCTAATGCAAAACTGCACAGTGAGAGCATTCACTATATACCAGAAGGTACATCGACGAGCTATGATATACTCACGTACGTGGAATGAGGTATCACACTTGGGACGTACTGCAAACAAGTTAGCGACAACTACTTTGTTTTACAATGCCAAAACATGTCTCTAGCCTAGACCTCTAAATGTTTTTCGTTAGGTGACAATGCTCCATTACGTAAATTCAGATAAATTTTAATTTGATATTCTTTATAATTTTCCTTTCAACGCATCATGTGATGTATGTTTTAAATTGCTAAAATGAGACTAATATGATAAGCATTCTTTCCATTCAATTTAACAACGAAAATACTTAGCTAGTAGGGATAGAGCAATCAGGTCTTTGACAAAGAGCAAAGAACACAACTAATGCAATTTCCCTAGCTATTCCTTTCAAGCATTAACAAACTACAATATGAACGATGCAAATTTTTCTTTTCAAATACCTTAATGTTATAATGAACAAAAAGGAAATATGCACAATCGATCAAAAATATCTTTCATAAAAATGACGATTTTGCGACAATTTCTTTTCAAGGAAAGGAAGAATTTATGACACTTTCGACGAAAAGACAAACCATATGCACATATAAATCAATCAATCTTTTATGAATGAAGATTTGACGACAATTCAATTTTCGAAGGAAAAGATGATTTTACGACACTTTCTTTAGCTAAAGATCAATCAATTGTATTCTAAATTTGACTATAGACATACAATGATAAAGAAAACATTAAATAAACATTAATCAATTCAATCAGAGTAGAGCTGGCTAAGGAGATGAAAACCTATTTTTCGGGACATGACATCATTGACATTCAGCAAGCAAGAAATCAGAAGAACTTTGGCAAAAGCTCAATCCAAAGATGGGAATTTGACCTAAGGTTGATCAACCCATGTCAAAGAGGGGCTAACTGTGTTGCAGAGCACCATCTCCCACTAAATTCTACGCTGATTTCAATGATTTCAAGATTGATCAACGCAGGTCAAAGAGGGCCTATCTGCACTAACTAGCGCAGGTCAAAGAGGGCTCATCTGTGCTGATTGAAATATTTCAAGCTTAGTCAGTGCAGGTAAAAGAAGGCCTAACTATGTTGTAGAGCACTGTCTCTAAGTCTAGCCTGCGCTGATTCCTATCAGGCCACTCAAGAGTCATCTAACCTCATATTTTGACCATAATTCAATGCAAAAGGATAAATTAAAACAAGTAAAGTATGTCAAGGTGTCTGAGGAGGTGGATAAGCTACTAAGATGGATGATCGATCCCCAGTGGAGTCGCCAATTTGTTTTGCAAAGTTTTAGTGTCTACGGATGAACGCTTAAACCCCTAGACTGGTAGCTAATTCTAGAAGAATATTTTAAAGCATTCTATACCTTTACTATAAGCAATAAATTAAATAAGAGAATAGAGAAACCTACTTGTAGCTTTTTCTTCTTCCTTATCTCCCTAGACTGATTCTGTCACTCCTTTTCGTACTTAAGCCACTTGAAAAGTACCTGCACACAAACAGAAACAAGAACCCATCAAAGCATGTGATAAGGATTTATTGATTAAACATAGCATGGAATCAAGTACATGATAAACATATGAAAGCATTAATGAATAACACAAGCATATGGAAAAGGTTTTGAACACTTTATTAGTAAAAGCAAGAGTTACAACCCAATTTGCTTGATTAGCATCACTCCTCTAATTCAATCCCATCCTCTCCTCATAAAAAGAAAGATATTTTCACATTGACATCATTACAATACCTGAAATAAACTCAAGTTTCATACTAACAACATCTACCTATAATTCAATAACTTCTAGCCCTTGATCACTTAGATGAGTGGTCTTTTTATAGGTGAATGAAGGAAGTTATGCCATAAATGGTGATAATGAATGCCCTGCCAAACTTATAATTTAGTTCTATAGAGGAAGGTATAAAGGGATTGATGTTCCTTAACTCCCTTCCTCATCCAAATATGAACCTAAAGGAGTGGATAGCTTTGAGAAACTTCTAGAGGCACCCAATGGATAAGGAATATTTCAACCCTCATATAAATTCACTCAAATTCGCCCAAGTAGGCCAAAGAGAGACCAAGTGCACTGCAATGCACACCGACAGTGTATCGATTGCACTGCAGCACACCCTAATGAAGGCCTACCTACGCTAATCTTCTTAGAGGCTGTTTTTGGATGATTTTAGTGATGGAACTTCTTGGGAAGCTACGAATTCTGATCTTTGACTTTTGTAGGGCATGTAACAACTGAATTAGGGTTTGATGGGCCCTAAAGTACTGATTTTTAAATTGGGGTTGATGTGCCCAAATGTATCTGTAACACACAATAATAACAATATGTGGAATACATGGGCACAACAATAATAATAGTGGGGCTACACTAAAAATAATAATAAGAGCCTGCACAAGTAATATAGGGACCTAACATGCCCCTCTCCTTCAAAAATGTATTTTCCTCAATGCTTGAGTAGTTTTGGATGCTTCTCTATTAAATTATCATCGTCCCATGTGGAATATTCAGCAGGTAAGTTCTTCCACTTTATGAGATACTCTGAAATTGATCGATTTCGTTGTTGTTGGGTTCTTATTTCCTTGACTACTTGAGGTTCCAATATGATTTTTCCTTCCTCATCAAGTCCTAGAAATATTGTTTGAACTGGAAGCTTGTCAGCTGTAACCTTCTTTAATCATTAAACATGGCAAACTAGGTGCAGTCGCGAAGATGCAATAAGTTCCAATTTGTATGCCATAGTAAAAATCTTTTGCAGCAACTTCTAAGGATAGTAGTAATTTACTGATAATTTATTAGCCTTCTTAGCTTTCTTGAGGGACATTTGTTTGTATGGTTGTATCTGTACAAATACCCAATCACCTACATAAAAAATTCTTTCATTGTGACATTGATTTTCCTATTGTTTCATTCAATTCTGTGTGAAAGTGAGGTTATCCTTTGAGAGTTGGAGAACTTTTTGTTGATTCTCGATGTGATCTTCCACATCTTGAACCTTAGAATTTTATCATAAATATGATGTGATGCACGGTGTATGATATCCATAAAGTGTCATAAATGGGGTCATTTTTGCAGCATTATGGAAGGAAGTGTTATATCACCATTCAACTAGAGGTAACCACTTTACCCATTGTCGTTTTTTATTAGATGCAAAGCAACAATAATTCCCTTCCAAACATTTGTTCAATATCTCAGTTTTCCCATCAGATTGAGGATGATAAGATCAGTTATGAGCTAATTCAGTACCTAGACAATAAATTAATTTTGTCCAAAACTTTCTAGCGAAAATGGGATCTCTGTCGCTTACAATAATATTTAGGTTTCCTTGTATCTTTTGAATTCTGACCATAAATTTAGTAGGAACTGTAATGGCTTTAAAAAAGTGTGCATACTTGGTAATTCCATCAACTACTACCCTGATGTCACTCTTTCCTTTGAACATGGGTAAACCTGGGATAAAATCCATTGAAACCTCCTCCCAACGTTGACTTGGAATGGATAAAGTTTGCAACATACATGTAGTTTTTGTTGGAAATAATACTGAGAGGGGGGGGGGGGGGTGAATCAGTATTATCACATTAATAAAACTTTTTCATTTCCATAATCAGATTCATATATGATACTTCCACAACTTCTTATGATTAAGTTAATCGATCTTCAATGAGTGCATTAGAACATTATCAACCATATTATCAGTTAACAGATGCAGTAACATAAAGTAGATCATCACACATAAGGTACACACATGAACACAATGATGTAAGGTGGAAACCCAATGCGGGAGAAAACCACCTGCTGCAAGTCATCTCAATCTTCTTCTTAATAAGAAAAATTCTTTTACAATATTTGTACTGGTGCAGCCTTATACCAGTACGGGAGTTACAACCCCCTTTGCTCTTGCACTAGCCGATCCATTTACTAGTACGCAGGCCACTACCTGCTACAATGCTTCAAAGATTTCCTTTAGCTCTTGTACTAGCTTAGATACTAGTACGTAGGCGCCGGCCTACAATCTTCTCTCCTTCAAGTACCACGTTTCATCAATTTTCATACTGGATACACTGAAGCACAACCCATAAACTGAAAGGCCACATTTCATCCAATTTTCATACTGGACCCAACAACAACATTGAAGCTCAAACAACCTTCTGAAACACCCAATCAACTGAAGTAACCAGATCAACAATAATAGGACCAAACCCAGAACACAACAATGATAAACAAAGATTTTAAGAGAAGGAAGCACCCTGCTCAACTGCTAGCCTGAGTCCGGACTCACCCTACTCAACTGCTAGCCTGAGTCCCGGACTCACCTTGCTCAACTGCTGGCCTGAGTCCCTGGACGCACCCTGCTCAACTGCTGGCCTGCGTCCCGGACGCACTCTGCTCAACTGCTAGCCTGAGTCCGTCGCACTGAGTCTACTGAACTTCCTGCGTCCCGGCGCACCTGAACCCTTCTGCGCCTGCGTCCGGCGCACCTGAAACTCTTCGCTCCTGCATCCCGGACGCACCTGAACCCTTACTGCACCTGCGTCCCTCCGGGCATAGATGATTTCAAGACTTCAGAAGTAACCCAGACAATCAGATCCACAAATCTGAACATGCGCCGAAGAGATCTCGGTCCATCAGTAGATTCGCCTTGTTTAGATCTAGACCAGATCTAGCCCTCATAAGATATTCAACCCAAGACTTACCAAATCCAAATGATCTCCTTTGCTTTATATAGGCAAGCTCCTCCTCAAAACATGGAACGATACCACGAGCCGACACCATAGAAATATAAAACCGTCGGCTAGATACCACACAAGAAACCCCCACGTGCTTTTCTCTACCTTGAAATGTGTGCACTGGGTGGACGCACCCCCTGAACGGCTGGCCTGCGTCCTCGGACGCAGTTTCTGCATGGTGTACCTGTGGGTACGCACCTTCTGAACTGGCTTCCTGCGTCCTTCATAATTTTTCAATAAAATGAGAGCTGATCATCAACTTCTGCTGCTGACTTGAAGAATAGTGAACTACCACCTGAATGGGTTGCCATCAAGGACAACACTTTAGCCATAATGCCAACAATCTCCCCCTTTGGACTTGATGGCAAAGCTTAATAAGAACTTTCCATTTGATTCCTTTGAGTTGTCCATTTGATTCCTTTGAGCTGTCCTGCATCTATGTATTATGTTACATCTGATATCTCTCCTGAATGTATATAAGTGAGATGGTCTTCTATGAGGGGGGGTTGCCATCAAGTACAACACATGCGTAATAATGCCAACAATCTCCCCCTTTGGACTTGATGGCAACAACACCAGATCACTCTCCCCCTTTGACATCAAGGGCAAAGGGGTATGCTCCCCCTAAGAACATGCTCCCTTTGACTATAAACCAGATCTGCTGAAGTCTCTGAATGAGCTCCCCCTTTGAATATGACATGGTGCTCCAATCTGATAATGGTCTTTCTGAGAACAAGCTGAGATGTCTGCTCTGCTATATAGTGTTGTTCATGCTCAAGCTCCCCCTGATTGTAAGCAAGGTCTGCAAAAAGATGTTCTACAAGAAGAACATGACTCTATAAAATACATACATCCATCACCCATCACAATAAGGATCATCCATCCAACTAAGTGGGAATACATCAGAAATATGAAAACCAAATACATTACATCTTCATCCTATGCATAGTGGGGGGACATAGGCCGTTACATGACCTGAAGAGATGACGATTACAACATGAGTCTTGCTACGACCTTCCAAACATCTAAAGATCATGACAAACAACAGCACTGTATAATCTGCTCCATAGTATCTGTCAACATCAACTCATAACCATCCAGATCTACATGAATCAAGAGCCATCAAATGAAATCATCAGCATCAATCAACATATGTATGAATAATCATCCCTGTATCCAGCCAACAATCCTCATCCATTTGTGCCAAGAAAGAAATCATGCATCTTGCTTATGTCAACATCATCATGAAATGCATATGAGTAACTCATCATCATCATGTCTCCAACAATGCGACTTTGAATAATCATCCACGAAATCAGCCAACCTCATCCATATATGTGCCAAGGATAATAAAGACTTCATGCAAGCATCATTAGAGAATCAACCATACATCTGATCATGTGACCAACTCATAATAGCAAGATGAATCATAAGGATTGTCATCAAGGACCATAATGCCAACAATGAATTTAGGACATATGCTCCCCTGAACCAGTGCCATCTGTTAAATCTGATCATGCATATCAAGAAGAATCAGCCAATAAATTCTTTGAGACAGGTACGCACTTCATCTTCTGCTGCGCTGCGTCCTATTGCTGCAGGGACGCACCCAAAAACACTATCGCGCAACGCACTTTTACTTCAGGGACACACCTGATCCTCAGCCGCTCTGCGTCCCCACGCAGATCTTCAGTTACTGAACTGCGTCCTGGACACACCTGGACTTGGTCTGGCCTGCGTCCGCACGCAGGTCTCCTGTTACTGCACTGCGTCCTGTACTTTCGGCTTCCTCTGATTCTGGTATGTCTGTACATTGTACTGTGCCATCCTTTTCTAACTGTACTTCCTTTTTCCTCCATATCTTCAAGCGTGATGATGACATTTTCTCCTTTTGATATGGTGCCCAAACTTTGTTCCTGCATTCCTTGGCTATATGTCCAAGCTTGTTACATGCATAACATCTTACATGTTTCATATTCCTCCTGTAACAATCAGTAGCTTTGTGACCAAACATATTGCAAGCAAAGCAATATCCATAAAAGTACCTTGATTGAGATGACCTTTCTGCATAATGGTCTTGAACTCTTCTTCTTCTACATCTAGCTGCAACATGTCCAAGATTATGACATACATAACATTCAACATTATTCATAGGAGGAGTAAAGGATCTTCTTTGAGGAATCTCTTTCCTTGGTTGATGATGAGATTGATCTTTCACTTCTTCGTTGATCACTTTAGATTTCCTTTTAGAGTTTCTTGCCTCACCTTGTGAACTAGATTCACCTTCAACAGATTCATGGAAACCAAGACCAGTCTTTATAGCAGGGGACCTTTGACTACTAAGAATATCATCCAATACTTTAGAGCTATCTTGAAATCGTAAAAGCTTATCTTTTTCTTCTAGTTTACCTTTCAAGATATTTACCTCAACCTGAAGCTGTTCTTCCTTTTCAAGAGATTTCTTTTTCAAAACTTCTTCAGCTTTCCTTCCTTCTTCCATTTGTTCCCTTAGTTTGAGAATCTCCTTTTCTTGTTCTTCATTCAGATCCTGCTGCATTTGACGAACTCGAAAGGCACATTCTAGTTGAGATTTTAGGCTGATGACTTCGTTTTCTTGTTTTTCAATAGCTTGGAGAAGGTCTGTATTCTGCTTCTTTGATTCTTCAAGATCTCCTTTTAGTGAGAGGATTGTAGCTTCAAGATTTTCATAATAACTGGATCGATCTCTGAGCTCCTTGATTGTTGTGTTCTTTTCAATGACTTCATTCTTTAGAGATGTTGCTTCATCCTGCAACTTTTGATACCTTTCCTTGCATAACTTGAGGGCACCATTCTTTGCGTCAAAACGTTTTTCTTGTTCAATAATTTTGTTTGTCAACCTGTTAAGTTTTACCTCTATTTGACATCTTTCTTGCTCACCCATAAGAGCAAGTTCAGTAGTCTCACTATCACTTTCATCTCTTTCACAAGGAAATATAGCTGGAACATCAGATGATAACACATTCATACCTGATAATGATTCTGAATCTGATTCTGAATCTGAAGAGCTTCTTATGCCTAATCCCCAATCGATTCTTCCACTATCATAGTTCTTCTGATATGACTTCCTTTTCTTATGAGCTTTCTTCTTAAGCTTCTTTCCCATTGTTCCACGGATCTCCTTCAAGCGATCAAGCTTCTATCAAAGGACCTGCTCTGATACCAATTGTTGGAAATAATACTGAGAGGGGGGGGGGGTGAATCAGTATTATCACATTAATAAAACTTTTTCATTTCCATAATCAGATTCATATATGCTACTTCCACAACTTCTTATAATTAAGTTAATCGATCTTCAATGAGTGCATTAGAACATTATCAACCATATTATCAGTTAACAGATGCAGTAACATAAAGTAGATCATCACACATAAGGTACACACATGAACACAATGATGTAAGGCGGAAACCCAATGCGGGAGAAAACCACCTGCTGCAAGTCATCTCAATCTTCTTCTTAATAAGAAAAAATCTTTTACAATATTTGTACTGGTGCAGCCTTATACCAGTACGGGAGTTACAACCCCCTTTGCTCTTGCACTAGCCGATCCATTTACTAGTACGCAGGCTACTACCTGCTACAATGCTTCAAAGATTTCCTTTAGCTCTTGTACTAGCTTAGATACTAGTACGTAGGCGCCGGCCTACAATCTTCTCTCCTTCAAGTACCACGTTTCATCAATTTTCATACTGGATACACTGAAGCACAACCCATAAACTGAAAGGCCACATTTCATCCAATTTTCATACTGGACCCAACAACAACATTGAAGCTCAAACAACCTTCTGAAACACCCAATCAACTGAAGTAACTAGATCAACAATAATAGGACCAAACCCAGAACACAACAATGATAAACAAAGATTTTAAGAGAAGGAAGCACCCTGCTCAACTGCTAGCCTGAGTTCGGACTCACCCTGCTCAACTGCTAGCCTGAGTCCCGGACTCACCCTGCTCAACTGCTGGCCTGAGTCCCTGGACGCACCCTGCTCAACTACTGGCCTGCGTCCCGGACGCACTCTGCTCAACTGCTAGCCTGAGTCCGTCGCACTGAGTCTACTGAACTTCCTGCGTCCCGGCGCACCTGAACCCTTCTGCGCCTGCGTCCGGCGCACCTGAAACTCTTCGCTCCTGCGTCCCAGACGCACCTGAGCCCTTACTGCACCTGCGTCCCTCCGGGCATAGATGATTTCAAGACTTCAGAAGTAACCCAGACAATCAGATCCACAGATCTGAACATGCGCCGAAGAGATCTCGGTCCATCAGTAGATTTGCCTTGTTTAGATCTAGACCAGCTCTAGCCCTCATAAGATATTCAACCCAAGACTTACCAAATCCAAATGATCTCCTTTGCTTTATATAGGCAAGCTCCTCCTCAAAACATGGAACAATACCACGAGCCGACACCATAGAAATATAAAACCGTCGGCTAGATACCACACAAGAAACCCCCACGTGCTTTTCTCTGCCTTGAAATGTGTGCACTGGGTGGACGCACCCCCTGAACGGCTGGCCTGCGTCCCCGGACGCAGTTTCTGCATGGTGTACCTGCGGGTACGCACCTTCTGAACTGGCTTCCTGCGTCCTTCATAATTTTTCAATAAAATGAGAGCTGATCATCAACTTCTGCTGCTGACTTGAAGAATAGTGAACTACCACCTGAATGGGTTGCCATCAAGGACAACACTTTAGCCATAATGCCAACAGTTTTAATTGTTTGAACATTGTTTTTCTGCCAAACTAAACATTCTCCCAAAAAAAATTTAATACCAGATTTAAAGCCCTCCCAAAAATATTCCTTCTTGACCTTGTGGTAATTTTTAAAAAAACCTGAGTGCCCTCATATTGGGAGACATGAGAAATTCCAAAAGAATATTTTGTTTAAGTTGGGAATTATTACAATGATATAAACAATCTTTGTACCATAATGAATTATTTTTCTAGCTAAATGTATCAGATGTACTGACATGTTGCTACAACTTTTGAATGAGCGACCACACTTCTTAATCGTTCTTCCATTCATCCCTTGCTTCAGTTATCCAATTTGGTTGGATAATAGAAATGGCACAAAGAAATGTTTCCACATCCTAATCCTTTCTTGAGTGTGCATTTGTAACAACATTTTGCTTCACTTTTTTGTAAATTATTTCAAAGTCATAACCCAACATCTTTGTGACCATTTTTTCCTTCTCTCATGAAGATAGTATTTGTTCCAAAAAGTATTTAAGACTATCATGATATTTTTTTACCTTGAGATGTCTTCCCTTTAGGTAAGGTCTCCATTGCTTTAGTGCATGTGGTATTTCCAACATTTCCTTCTCATAAATAGGTTTTTGTAAATACTTTCCTTTGATTGGACGACTTTTGAAAGAAATGGGTCTTCCTTCTTACACTAAAACAACACCAATTCCATTTCCTGAGGCAACACATTCAACAATAAAGTTTTTTGTGAAGTTTGGTGTAGCTAAGACTGCTGCTTGACACATTGCCTCTTTAAGATCTTCAAAGGCCCTAGTTTCTTATGGAGTCCAAGAAAATGCATCTGTCTTCAGTAATGTTGTTATTGGTGCTTATATTCTCCCATAATTCTTAACAAACCTAAGATAATACCTTCTCAACCTAAGAAATCCTTGAAGATGCTTTATGGCTATCGAGATTTTCCATTCCTTAATGGATTTAATTTTTTTATGGTCTACCTTAAGACCCTCATGAGATACAATATGACACATATATTCCACTTCTTATACTCCAAAGAAACATTTGAAGGTTTTTTCATATAATTGTTTCACCTCCAATAGTTTGAGCACCTTGTAAACATGTTGAACATGATCCTTCAAAGAATTGTTGTAGATTAGTATATCATCAAAAATTACTAACACAAATTTTCTAAGGGTGGGTTTGAAAATGGAATCATCAAATCTTGAAGTGTAGAAGGTGCATTGGTCAAGCAAAAAGGCATGACCAAAATTCATAATGACCCTCATGAGTATTAAATATTGTTTTTTTTTTCTTTCCGCAGGGGGCCACAAGAGAGCTTAGTCATTTATCCAGCACTACAACAACCATTGTTTCTCTACACTAAGAGAACTTCTCAGAGCTCACAGATAAATGACTAAAAGCCTGCTTCACTCTTGTCGAGTGCTCCTTCCCTAGTTTTGACATAAACTTGCTCAATACTCCCACTACATGTGAAATGTCTGGTCTAGTATAGACCATCACATACATCAGTCTCGCGACTGCACTTGCATATGGAGCAAGGGACATGTCCTCTTCCTCTTCTTGTGTCTTGGGACATTGTTCAAAAGATAAATTTACACCTATAGGAATAGGAACCTTCACCGGTTTACTATCCTGCAATATTGTCTTGACATACTTTCTTTGGTTTAACTAGAGCTTCCTCCTTTCCTGATCTCTTTTAATTTCCATGCTCAAAATATAGTTTGCAGCACCAAGATCTTTCATGTTGAATTTGCGGGACAATCGGGTCTTCAAATCCTGGATAATTTCTTTGTCATTTCCAACCAGTAACGTATCATCCAAATACAACACTAGATAAATAACACAGTCACCAATTAATTTAAAATACACGCAATGATATTCCTTATTTCTGGTGAAGCCAAGTCCCCGTATAAATGTATCAAATTTCGGATACCACATCCTTGGTGACTATTTTAACCCATACATAGACTTCTTTAACTTGCATACCAATTCTTCCTTACCCTTCACCGCAAAGCCTTCAAGTTTCTTCATGTATATCTCCTCTTCCAAATCCCCATGAACAAATGTTGTCTTCACATCCATCTGTTCTACCTCAAAATCAAAAGCAGCAGCAATAGATAAAAGTAATCTAATAGAAGCTACCTTGGCAATAGGAGAAAAAATATCACCAAAATCAATTCCGAGCACCTGGCAATAACCTTTTTCTACCAACTGAGCTTTGTATTTATCCACCTTTCCTTCTTCATTTGACCTCTTCTTGAACATCCATTTGTTTCCAATTGGTTTCCTTCTAGCTAGCAACTCCACCAGATCCCAAGCTTCATTTTTGTGCATAGATGCCATTTCATCAACCATGGCCTCTTTCCAGAGTTTGAACAGAAAGCAGATGGACTATACCTTTCTGGCTGTCTTCTTTCTTGAACTGATCTTCTCACACCGAAGTTTGTGGCTCTTCATCTTTTGATTCCTTCTCTGCTGTAGAGTTTGATTCTTCCTCCTTAAGCTCAAACTCTATCTTCTCAGGTTCCTTTGGTTGGAATTCATGTTTAACAACATCTTCGACCTCTATGAACACCACATCTCAGTTGTACACAACCTTCCTTGTTATTGGGTTTCAAATCTTATAACCCTTTGAACCATCCTTATACCTAATAAAGATGCACATTTCTTATTTACTATCCAAATTGGTTCTTTTCTCCTTTGGAACATGTACATATGCATCACATCCAAATACCCTTACATGTGAAAGAGAGGGTTTCTTACCAGTCCATACCTCCTATGGAGTCTTATCCTCCAACGCTGATGAAGGTGATCTATTGACCAGGTAACATGTTGTCTCCACCACCTCTGTCCAGAATTCCTGTCCTAACCCGGCACCACTGAGCATGCTTATTGCCCTTTCCATCAACATCTTGTTCATTCTTTCCGCAAATCCATTTTTCTTAGGTGTGTATGGAGTAGTCTTTTTCCATGCTATACCATGATTCTTACAGAATGCTTCAAATTTCTTGATGCAAAAATCTCCACCATTATTTGACCTCAACACCTTTATCTTCTTCTCTGTCTGGTTTTCCACTAGGGCCTTAAATTCTTTAAACTTGTCAAATACTTCAGATTACTTCTTAAGGAAATATATCCATGTATTCCTTGAGAATTAATCTATAAATGATACATAATACATGGACATACCCAGTGATGGAACCTTCACAGGTCCAACACATCACTATGCACAAGCTCTAATATCTGTTTCGCCCTCTTACCACCAAAGGGGAAACTCACCTGATTATGCTTCCCATATATACAATTTTCATAGAAATCAAAACCCAGAGAGCTATTACTCATACCTTATACCATACCTTTATCATCAAGTATTTGAAGTCCCTTCTCTCCAATATGTCTAAGCCTTTGATGCCACAACATGGTCTTCCTTCCAAAGACCACTAGATTTTCTTCTCCACTTTCAGGAACCAGAGAAATGTTGCACCCATCAATAGTAGTGTTACCTTGCAGCTTGTATAGAGTTCCAATCCGAACTCCCCACATCAATACTAGTGCTCCCCAAACCATATTGCAAGTATCATTCTCAAACACTATCTTTACACATGAATCACTTGGCTTGCTTACAAAAATCAGATTTATGGTCAATGCAGGAATATGCAAAACACCCAGATGTGTTCTAACCATTCCACCTTGCAACTTCAACTTTACTTCTCTGTAACCAACGATTCTATCCTTCCTATCATTCCCTAAGAATACATCACCATCATCGTATTTCTCATACTCACAGAATCACTCTCTATGGGGAGTGAAGTGAAAGGATGCACCTGAGTCAATGAACCATGCCTCATGATCTACATGTGTACTTGAAGAAGCCAAGTACACATTCCCACCTTCATCTGAGGTAGTTTTTGCTGCTACAGAAGGATCATCATCAAATCCATTTCCTTTCTCATGAGGTTTAGACTTACAATCCCTTTTGTAGTGCCCTTCCTTTCCGCATTTCCAGCAAACTACAATTACAGGTTTTCCTAGAGATTTAGATCTCCCACTTGATGACTTATTTTTGTTTATGTTCTTGGATCGTCCTCATACGGACAAGGCATCACCATTCTATCTCTCCATATTTTTCTATCTCATCTCCTCCGTTAGCAAGGATGAGACTATTTCATCAAACTGTAAGGTAGTTGCATTTCTACCTATTGCATTAACCGGACTATCCCATGAATCTGGTAGAGAACACAACAAACTGATGCACTTATCTTCATCTAAAATTTTATATCAAAACATAATAAATAACTTACCAAAGTATTAAATGCGTTCATATGCTATGTCACCGAGTCTCCATCTTTCATCCTCAGGTTATACAACCTTTTTCGTAGGAACAATTTATTCACCAGAGACTTAGATCGGTACAAAGCCCCTAACTTGTCCCACAAAGCCTTAGCCATAGCTTCCCCTGATACATTCAGTAATACTGAATCTAAGACACACAATCATATTGTGCTCTTTGACTTCCGATCCAAATTCTTCCATTCTTCATTGAACAGTCCTATTGGTTTAGTACCTGGATCTACCATGATCCACTAATCTTTATCCACCAATAGATCCTCTGTCTTGAGTTTCCACAACTCAAAAATCTGACCATTAAATCTCTCGATCTCTATCTTTCCACTGCTTGCCATATTCTTTCACCACTAGAATCAATCCCGCAGATTTCCCATTGAATGGGGTCTACCATAGGCCCAAGCGAAACCACTCAGCAACAAAGGCATCCCCTTGAAGCCCAAACAACTCTGATACCAAATGTAGGTTTTAACCCCATACAAAAATTACCTACATACAAATTCAAAAACACAGAAAATAAATAGTGCGAGAGCATAACACATAAAACACATATACACAGAGATTTTCCCCTGGATCCAAAAACCGGGACTACCAGCTTGATTTTTCATTTTGTTCCTTTCAATGTTACAATACATATTTATACACACCAAAGCATCCAATGCCATGGACCGAAAACCATCGTGTCCAAAACCATGGTCCAAAAACCATCGCGTCTAAAGCCATGTGTGAAAACATGCACAAAACCATAGCTAGGTTCACCCAACCTAATATATGGTCCCAAAAAAATTTCTCGGGGTGCTCCCCTAGACCCCATTGAGGGGGCCTACCCGCCCCCCTCAAACCCCCTAGACAGGGGGGGCTGCCACCCCCCTCCTGTGCAATTGCTACAATGAAGGGGGGGTTTCGCCCCCGCTCTAACCCCCCATTTAACTACATAGGCTAGTCGTGGAAACAATATAACACAACCCAAGACTCATGAGATAAAATATGAAACATATATTCCACTTCCTATACTCCAAAGAAACATTTGGAGGTTTTTGCATATAATTGTTTCACCTCCAATAGTTTGAGCACCTTGTAAACATGTTGAACATGATCCTTCAAAGAATTGTTGTAGATTAGTATATCATCAAAAAATACTAACACAAATTTTCTAAGTAAGGGTTTGAAAATAGAATCATCAAACCTTGAAGTGTAGAAGGTGCATTGGTAAGGCAAAAAGGCATGACCAAAAATTCATAATGACTCTCATGAGTATTAAATACTATTTTTGCAATGTCTTCATTCGTCATTCCAATTTGATGATATCCTAAATGAAGGTCCAACTTGGTGAATTAAATTTCTCTATGCAATTCATCAATGAAAAGAATGGAAAATTTATCTTTAATAGTGATCTTTTTGAGCTCCCTATAATCCAGACACATGCACCATGATCCGTATTTCTTGTGTAGCAATACTACTGGAGTAGAGAATGAACTTTAACTTGCTTGAATTATACCAGCCTACAACATTTCTGCAACCATATGTTTAGTTTCACTCTTTTTGGTATAGGGATATCTGTAAGGTCTGATGTTTGGAGGAGCACTTCCTAGGATGAAATGAATACCTTGGAATGATTGTCCAAGAATTTTTAGACATATGGAGAAATGGATGATTTTGATGTTTGAACCTCTAGGGAGCATAATTGTGAATTAATGTTGTGTTTCTCTTTCTTTAGAAGGTTTGTCATGCCATTAGACCTGATTATATTTCTTGGTTTCCTTGCGATACACCTTGATTCAACTTCCTTTCCTTCCCAAAAAATTTCAAGAAAATTTCTTGAAAATTAAAAGCTATTGCCCCCAAAGATTGTAACGATTAAACTCGTACTACAACATTAGCACCACCCATTGGATGGAAAGCACTGGACTATTCAATACATATTCCCCCATTCATAACCTGATATTATGGCACTTTCAAGAGAATTTTATATTTCCTCCATTTGCATCCATCACTTCACACTCTTGTGGTGGATATAGGCAACAATTCAATTCCTTGGATATATTACAACAAATAAAGTATGGGTACTACCCGAATCTATCAACATTATTACCATTTTCACCTTCATATGCACTTTTATCTTAAGAGTTTAAGGAGTGGTAATTATTATAAATGCATTATAAGGTATGGTCATATTCATTTCTTATTTCTTTGGGGTTGGTTCTTGGTGTATATACTCTTCTTTTGACGTTTATTGTTCCTTTTCTTCCTCCTCTTAAAAATCTATATAAAATAATTTCTTCTTAGCGCACTTATTTCCTTTAGTGTATTTTATATCACAACTGTAACATAACCCTTTTTATCTTTTTTTCTCTAATTCCTATGGTGTCAACCTTGTAGGTTGTGAAAGGCTAGCAGTAGCAACACTTCCATCTTTATAGTGGTGAGTGGTAGACTTCCTTGTTGCCATATTTTTTCTTTCAACTTTTCTTGCCACCCTAAATGCCTTCTCCAATCAATCAGATTCCCAAAGATGAACCTCATGTTGGATGTTGAAATTTAAGTTCCCTATGAACGTAGAAATATTAAGCACCTCTTGAATATCATTTAGCCTGATATTCAATTTTGGGATGTCATCAATGTGCTCTTCCATTGAACCCTTTTGTTTGATATTTATCAATTGGCTAAAGAAGGTGGTTCTCTTTGTATCCTCATAATTTCTATTATTTCCTTCGTAAAAATTGACCAAGTCATAATTGGTTTATGAGAATAAAACCACCGATACCATATAAATTGATTGCATTCTAAATATAAAGTTGCAATTCATAAGTTTTGTTTGTATTGCACATTATGGATATCGAAAGATTTCCCCATTTGTAGTATCCATGTTACTAGATCCTTGCCATCAAACGTTCTCATATTAACCTTTGGAATATGATGGGCCTTCAATCCAAAGATAGAGTCTATGGAATCATTATTAACATTCATTTTTTTCTCATCAAGAGTTTCATCGAATACCTTTTCACCATCAAGAAGCATTTCCTGTAGCAACTTTGTTAAACCTTCCTTCAAACCTTCCATGTCTGGTTTTAAACCATGTTTCCTTCCATTTTTTATTCTATACCATCCATATTATATTACATACTATTCTTCAAACCATATATCTTAGCTTCCATTTCATTTTTGGTTACTCTTTGTGAGAGTGAAATTTGTTGGACTTGGTCTCGTATATCATGTTGCATTTATTCCCGTTCTTCAAGCCTTATAGTAGATATTTTTGGTTGGTTACTAGGTGTTTCTATTTTCTTGCTAAGAGTCATTCTGGAATCCCATAACAATATTTATTCTTTACTATACCTGTTGAATAAGTTCAAACCATTTTTAAACAAAACTTATGCCAATTTAAAAAAAAAAAATACACACCCTTTTATGGATTTGTAGGAGCTCGATATTGAATCTATTATATCTCAATGAATTCATATTTCCAAGGTTTGAAATTATTTCTTGTGGTATCCATTTTCGTCTTTTTTCCAATGACACAAGTCAGAACAAATTTGGATTCCTCAAGGTAAAGTTAGTCCAATCTCCCACGATGACATGATTATGGACTAGTTTAGTAGACTAAAGTTGTACAAAGTGCCACATATCACTGTTTTGACCTTTATCATTGAAAATGATGAAAATATACTATAGTCCATTCAATTGCAACTAATTTTTACGAAATTCAAATCTAATGCTCATAGAGGAATATATGATGACTTTACTAAGGTCACCTATTTGAGACAAAATTTTGGAGCATGAAAAATACCTAACTTCTTCAGACCATATCTTTGAAAATATAGCAAACCAAGATTTGAAATTTTTATAAGATGTTCATAAGGATTTTTTCTCCCTGTAGAAATCATTTCGGTTTTTTGAGCCTTGGTAAAAAAAATCGTTATAGAAAAAATCCATGATGACCTATTTGATGTAGTGAAACCCTAGAATCTAAATCTCTGATACCAAATGTTATGCAACCAACTCATAAAAATATAAACCAATGACATAAAAAATATCCTCTTTGAGGAAGAAACCTCCTTTAAATTTCATAAATGAATAATTATTGGATGATAGAAATCAAAATACCTCCTTTTAATATATAGGAGTCTAAGGAGTCACAATATAATCAGAGCCTACATAACAATAATAATGTAAGGGGACAAAAATAACAATAGTGTGCTTCTATGTGGCACAATAATAACAATATGGGGACTACATGTGCACAACAATAATAATAAGGGGGATAAACTAACAATAACAATAAGGGGCTACAGTAGCAGTATAGGGACCTAACATTTTCTCTCTCAATTGTCAAGAAAAAGGCGTTTGAGTTGATTTTTTAGGTTGGTAAGGCAAGAATCGGGCCCAGTGGCTCTAACTCTACTGTATTTTTCATTAGAGTTAGTGAGCATGGTCTATATCGAATATCAACCAAGGCTATAGATCATGATTAGAAGAAGATGTAGGTTCCTATGGCTGAGAGGGAGAATTTGTTGCCCAAAATGAGAACATGGTTATTTGGGAGTAAGGGGAATTCTACAGCTCGAAAGAAGGAACCATGGGATGGAATGAAGGCATATCATGCAAAGAAGGAAGAAGAATAAGGACTATTCTAGTGGAAGAGACATTACCAAAGCGACAAAAGTGGTTCATTCTATAAAGTATGATACAATGGTGAATGCCATGAGTTGGGCTAGTATCTCCAGTGACGATGATGATGAGATACTTCAAAGTGGTGGAATTACCTCATTTGCTAAGAGGGAGTGTTGAATTGTATAGTTTTGGAGGTACTCTGACACCTTAGGGTATAAGGTTCGGGAAATTTTTTACTTACATGGGCTTTATGGGCAAGAAAACCTGAGAAATATGTTTTTCACCCAAAGTTGTGGGTGTGAAACCAAGAAATGTTTTCGATGGTTTGATCAATGAGGGCATGTGGGTTACCCTTAGAGGTCTATGGGTAACCTAAGGAATCAATGAAATAATATTGGATAAATGAGATGAATTTTTATTCTCATGTTTTATGGATTTTTTAAAACTTGTTAAGGTTGGCTTGGGACATGTGTTGTGACCCTATATGGATTAGATAATCCAACCAAGAGTTCTATAAAAAGGAGACAAGGATTAGCTCATTAGACACCATCCAAGTACATTACATCATAGGTGAAAGAAATATGAGTTAGCTATAGTCTCAAGAGACCCTAGCCAAGTTGGGGAGGAGGTCCAGTTTGTATTCTTTTCTTTCATTTTGGTTTGGACACATTTAGGAGTTGTTGGCAAAGTTATTGAAGAGTATTTATGGGAATGTGTTGGTCTATATCTCCCTATTATTTAGGTCGCATAAGTTTGGTTTCTTAGGAGAGGACCAAGCCTCTTTTAAAACTAGTTGGATAAGGATATAAGGACTATTTTGGAGGGTCAAAAGTTCAAGGTTAATGTTGAAGTGAGTCCACGTCTTTCGAGGAACCATCACATGCAATTATGGAAGGTTTGCACCTATTTTAGGAGTTGTATACACCATGAATGGGGATTATTTGTTTGTGCCCAAAAATATGGTTGTATTCTTTAGCGATATGTTTAAAATGTTGATTATTAAAAGTTCATAGAATATGTCTTGTAAAGGTATGTTCTTGTATTTTCAAGTTGATGAATACTAGGGATTGGCGAGTCTAGTTTTGGATAAATAAGAAGTAAAAAGAATTAGAGAGCTATTAATGGCTATTTGTAGTGTTTTACTATGGTGGAGAAGGGGAACCTTGTCACTATTAGAAGGGTAGGTTATTCAGGCTCTAGTTGATTATCCTCAAAGGTGGAGGATTGATTATAAGAGGGCTGATAATTGTGCTCTAGTTCAATGAGTTGTAAGAGGTCAACCTCAGTGATAAGAGGGAAACCTCCAAGCCCTAAGCATGATCATATTTCGTGTAGAAAGGAGATTAGAAGTGGGTAGTTTTGAAGCACATATGTGTTGGTGTGTTTGTTGGAGCAAAGGAGAAACTAGTTAGCAAACTTGTGTGGGCCAAAGAATATTGATATTAGAGGAGAAGTGATCATTGATAATGGAAAATTGTTGAGCTAGGGAAGCACACTTTTAGAGGGAGGAAAAATTGCATGATAAAAAAAAGGGAGTCCAAATACCTACCAAGTTTTTTCAAGGTATGTAGAATGAAAGGAATGTGAATTCCCATCAACAAGAAGTAGGCCAAGTGTACCATTTTTAGGGTATATTGGTCATAATAGTTGTTCATACCAAGCCCTAGTTGTTGTCTTGTATCAAGGTTGATTTTAAGGGCCATGGTCCCTGAAATGGGAGCCCTAATATTGTTGTGTTATATTTTTTCTTGTGTATTAGTTGATTAACTCTTTTGTATTTTCCACTATGTGTTGGGCATGGAATCCCCCCACAGCATGTTTTGGGGCTCAAAGCCCAAATTTTGGTCAAAGGTTTTGTAAGACTCCATGAATTGTGCGCGTAGAGTGTGAGGTATAAGATGAGTCATAGGGTTGTCTGCCCTAAAGTATTGTAATGTAATGTAAAGTCATGTCGACCTATCCATGGTCTGCGAGCCATGGTACTGTATAAATAGAGCGAGGCTCTAAGTGAAAACATATGGAATTGGAGAGAATAATACAAATGGTTTAGGCATAGAGTAAGATTCTATGTGTATTAGGTCATAGTGGTAGGAAGAGGCTCTGCAACTGAGTGCGTAGAGTTCTAGTAGAGTCTGCAACTAAGTGCGCAGACCCCTGCAACTAAGTGTGCAGGGAGGTGTTGAGTCTGTAATCTAGATCGAAGAATAATAAAGAGAAGTTGATTCCTATGACTATGTATCTTTTGTGCATTGCCTTCTTTACATTTATACTGTTTTAATTATCATGCGCACCGATATGATTGTTGAATATGCTATAAGAATAATTAATTATTACATAAATAAGTTAAGTAATCAGGTGGTGCTAGGAGAGAGACTGTGGGGGAAATGCACAAAACTGGGGTTTGCAGTAGGGTATCAGTGTTCGGCACCATGGAGGGATGAGGGGGGGGAGTTCCACTCCCTCATATAGTCATGCAGTCTCGAACCACTTCAAGAAGCCAATGGAAGCAGAAACCAGGAGTATCAACATAGAAAAAGAGAAAAACATTAGATCACAAGGGCAGGAAGAAAATTAGGAGGAAGTCAAAAGAGGGAAGATAATAGTAGGAGGCAGTCAAAAATCTGACCACAAGAATCTGACAAGACTTTATAAACCTAGGTCAACCATCACACCCCGGGTGGTGTTAAGTGATCCAGTGCTACAGGTGCATAGGGATCACATGGCGGCTTATGCAGTAATATCAAAATTTATGGAGATGCCAACAGAGAAGGCTTTGCATAGATGGATAAAGAACTGTTGGAAAACTAAGGGAGAAATAAATTTTCACCTTGGGTCCAAGGGTTTCTTCACAGAAGTGTTCACAAACTTAGAGGATAAATATAGAGTGTTCGAAGGAGGACCATTTTTCTATGTTCTTGCAGGCCTCTATACGTGACCATGGGTGATGAATTTTGTCATGGAATGAGAGACATTCACATCAGTGCTAGTATGGATAAGACTCTACTCCCTACCTTTAGATTATTCGCTGCCAGAATCTTTGAAAGCCATAGGCAATAAACTAGGTCATTTTTAAAAAATATCAGATGCGACACTACATGGAAAATACACCTCCTTTGCCTGAATATGCGTAGAAATGGACCTTTCTAGAGCACTTCTAGATGAAATCATTCTAAAAGTATATGATGAGGAATGGGTGCAGGCGGTGGACTATGAACATGTCCCATTCAGATGTCACAAATGTCATGAACATGGGCACCTCTTCAGAGACTGCCCTTTAAACAAAATGGAGAGCAGTATTAAAGCCACCATAGGCAAAGATACTGAAGGCTTTACCAAGGTGGCAGGTAGAGGGAAAGCAGGGAAAACGAACCAGAAGAAAATAAATGAGGAGAAGCAAATAGGTCATAACTGATTCAAGATATTAGAAGAAGAAGATGGGAACAAAGGAATGAACCAAATACTGGAGGATAGTGCTCCAGAGAAGGAAGAAGATGACAACATGGAGGGTAGACCTGAAAAAAACAAAAAAAAGGAGGATCTTGCAAGCAATATGGAACTTGATAGGGATGATGAGATGGCCCCAAGTGAAGTTGGAATGGAGGACCATGATCTGCAAGAAATTCTTGAAAGGGATAACCTCAATCTAGAAAAGTTCCTGGAGTAGGGAACCGCCAAAGGGATTGATTTGCTACCAAAAGAGGATTTTAATAGAGTACAACAACTCTTCCTTAGAGATCTCAAGCCAATGGTTCTGGGGTCAAAAGAAACATGATAGTCAGGAAAACGGAGGGGTAAAAATGATGGAGGCAACATTGGTACATGCTCCCAAGAACCTAGGCAGGAAAAGAGGAAGAAAAGGATAGAATGAGTTGTTGATAGAGTGTGGAAAAATCATGATCAACTCAGGTAAGATGAATTACCTTACTAGTTACTCATTTACAAACCTTTCTTAATGAAGCTTACAACATGGAATATTTGGCATCTAGGAAGTAACAGGAAACAAAGAAATCTTAGCAATAGAATAAAAGAAGAAAAACTAGATATCGTGTTTATCGAGGAAACAAAATGTTCAATAGATAAAATAAAAGAGATACATAGGAAATGGCTTATCAAGTATTAATATCTAGAAGTTAAAGTAGATAACACAGTAGGAGGGTTTCTCACACTTTGGAAACCCCAGAAACTTGGAATCCTAGATGCTGAAGCATCCCAAAACTACCTATCTATGTTGATCCAACCTTTGGGTGGTAAGGAAGTATATTTGATAAAAAATGTCTATGGTCCACAAAAACTTCAAGACAAACTCAGGCTTCTTACCTCACTGGAGGAGCTAAGAGAAAGATATCTAGTTATCCCCTGGATTCCGGGAGGGGACTTTAATATGATCAGATATCTTTCAAGAAAAAAAGGTGGGACCAGAACACTAGGTCGAGACTCCATAGCCTTTGAGAACTTCATAAACGACATGAGGCTAGTGGATAAGGAGATAAGAAATGGTACCTTCACCTGGAATAATAAGAGGGCAGGGGATTCTCAAGTTTCCTCTAAACTAGATAGATTCATAATCTCTGAGTAGCTCATCCTCAGAGGCCTTGACTTGTCGACTTTAATCCTCCCTTTTAGAGGCTTGGATCACTGGCCTATCCAACTTGAAGCTTCCTTTATAGGCACTCCAAGAAACAGACCTTTCAGGTTTGAAAACATTTGGCTCACCCATCCTGACTTCATCAACAATATTGAAAAATGGTGGACAGAAGATACGCACGTTCAACAAACTAATATGTTCCTTCTGCATAAGAGATTGAAACACATCAAACTGAGGCTTCAATATTGGAACAAAAATGAGTTTTGAAATCTCTTCAAAGACAAAAACGTAGTTGAATGGAAACTATAGGGAATTAACCACATCCTCATCACAGATGGCTTTACTGAGGAAAGTAGATTACAAGTTGAATATCTTCAATAGGAATGGGAAGACATATGCAAGCAAGAGGAGTTCTTTTGGAGATATAAATCAAGGGTACAATGGATAAAACAAGGAGAAAGAAACACAAAGTTTTTTCACAAGTCTACCATGGATCACACGTCTCATAACAGGATTTCAAAACTTAGATATACTCAAGGAAAATAGCTCAGCACCCACAAAGAAATAGAATCTGATATGGTACAACATTTTCAAAGCATAGCAGAGGAGCCTCTCATAGATATATCACATCAATGACTTCCCAAAGCACATTCCTAAGCTTGTGATAAGATAAGACAATTACAATCTTAACAGGCCAGTGACTGAAGGGGAGGTTAGCAAAGTCATCAAAGAGATGCAAAATGGGAAAGCTCCAGGCCCGGATGGGTTCAATGTAGACTTCTTCAAATCATGTTTGGAAATAGTCAAGAAAGATATCCTTGATGTGGTGCAGGACTCGAGGAAAAACAAAACTGTTTTGAGGGCGCTTAATGCCTCTTTCATAACTTTGATTCCAAAGCAGGAAAAAGCTATGACACCAAATAGATTTAGACTCATAGCATTATGCAATGTGGTGTAAAAAATTATTTCCAAAGTAATTGCAAACAAGCTTAAGCCCATTCTTCCAATTCTTGTGTCTGAGGAGCAAACTGGATATGTCGAAGGAAGGAAAATTCTAAATAACATCATTCAAGCTCACGAGGTGGTACACTTGCTCAAGAGCAATAAGCATGCAGGTATGATCATACAACCTAACCTAGCGAAGGCTTATGATAAACTAATCTGGGCATAAATCAGGGAAGTACTAATAGCATATGGCATTGACCACAACTGAATAAGATGGGTAATGGCCCTTGTCACCACCTCTAGGTTTGCAATCCTACTTAATGGCTCACCATATAGAACCTTTAAGCCTTCGAGAGGCCTCAGACAAGGAGATCTACTCTCCCCTTTCTTCTTCATTCTCATGATGGAAGGTTTAGGCAATGCGATCAAATATGCCAAAGTAGAAGGAAAAATCCAAGGTCTTAAACTCACCCTGAATGGGGATGCCTTGACTCGTCAACAATTTGTGGATGACACCATGCTAAAGGGTACATCCATGGTCAAGGAAGCTAAAGTCTTAAAGAAAATCCTGAATGACTTTGTTATGGCTATGGGCATAGAGGTAAGCCTTACGAAATCAAAAATTTTCTTTTTTAATATTGACATTTCTATTCAGAGAAACCTCACCAAAATTCTTGGCTTTCAAAGAGAACAACTACCCTCCAAATATTTCGGAATACCTCTAATGGAAAAACCTCTAAGAAAGGCAGTTTGGGAGCTAGTCACTAATAAACTCCAGGACAAAATCCGGAAATGGACAAACAAGTCTTTGAATTTAGCAGGATGGCTAGTGCTAACAAAATTTGTCCTACAAACTGTTCCCATCTCCATGTTTTCAGCCCTTCCTACTCATAAAGGAGTTGTGCAACACATCAGAAATATCCAAAGAGATTTTCTTTGGGGCAAAGGGGAAGAGAAAAAGAAATGGGCTTTGGTAGCTTGGGATAAGATCTGTAAACCTAAGACACATGGAGGCTTGGGACTTGATGACCCTGAAACTATAAGTAATGTTTTGGGGGAAAAACTATGGTTGAGATGGCTAAAGGAACTGGTAACCCCTTGGGCCAAGGTCTGGAACTAGAAGTATGCAAATAATTAGCAAGAAAGGGATCACATTCGAATGTCTAGGCTCATCAAAGGCTCCCACATTTGGAACAAATCTTTGGAGAATAGAGCCATTGTTTAGAAACACAATTTGTGGGAGATGAGAGATGGAAACCTAGATTGGTTTTGGGAGGACAACTGGCAACAAGAACCTAACATGTTAAGAGAAGAACTAGCCAATCTCAAGAATGACATTGACAACAAAGGTTACTTAGGGTAAATGACTTCTGGGATCAGGATAGGAGCAAAGGAGAATGGAGAATATGGAAGAACCTGGTATGTAGTGAAGAAACCCCTTTGAAGGCCCAAGCAAACTATCTTACAGTTATCTTGGAACAGAGAAGGATTCTGACGTAAACGTCATCAAACCAACTAAGATGGGGAAAAAAACGAAGGTAACTTCAACCTCAAATAATCCAAGAGAATGGCCCTAGGGATTGACTTTCCAAACCCTGATAAGGTATGGAAGGACCTATGGCAGAACTAGAACTAGATGAAAATCAAACTGTTCATGTGGTTGTTGTAACATAAAAAAATTCTGACTTGGGAAAACCTTCAGAAAAGAGGTGTAGCCGATCCATATAGATGCCAGTTACATGAATTACAAGAAGAAAAAATGGAACACCTACTCAACCTCTGTCCATTCACCTCCACCTTATGGAATTGGGTGGCTTCAATCTTCAGACAAACAGATAGGGATAATTGTAGCATTACTAGCACTTTAAAGAATTGGAGGATAAGCTTCTCTAAAAATGAAATAATCAACAATGCTTGGGCTCTGGTTCTAGGTTTTCTAATTTGGAATGTATGGAAATAACTCAACAATAGGATCTTCAAGAACATAATGGGCTCATCCCAGAGCATCATAGCTCAGATCATAAGACAACTCAAAGAAATTGTAGGAACCCTTTTAAAGAAACCCCCTGAGAACCAACATCAAGACCAGGATGTGCAAATACTTCTACATTTGGACCTAGAAGTGCCTTTCCCCCAAGGCATAAGCAAGACTATAAGTCATATAACAATAGATAAGGACTTCTAGAATCCTCATCCTCATGGTTTTATGAAATTCAATATATATGGAGCCTCTAAAGGAAACCTTAGGATGGCTGGTTGTGGTGGAGTAATAAGAGATGAGAAGGGATACATAAAAGCCATCTTTCATAGTCATTTGGGGAAGGCCACAAATAATATGGCAAAGCTCATGGCCCTAGAGCAATGCCTAGAAATATTGATTGATTCGAAATTACATAATACCATCATTGAAGTTGACTGTGAATTGATGATTAATTCGGTCACGAAAATATGCAGTGGTTTAGCACCATAAAATGTCTTGAAACACCGGTGGTTATTGTAGGTATATCAACATATTCAATACCACCTAAGAGCCATGATAGCCCTCAGTTTTGTTCATGTGCACCGAACAACCAACAAGTTAGTAGATATTTTGGCAAATGAAGGAGTACTCTGTTCGAAAAGTAATAAAAGATATCACTGGATGTTGACTCCCCCAGAAGATTGCAGGAAGACTATCATAGACAGGCTACCATAGATGGGGAGTACTTTCAAAGCATGAGAAATAAGCAGAGAGAGGACTGATGGACACATAAGAGAATGGGTCAAACACGGGGAAGTAGCAAATGGTAAATAATGAGCAAGATGGCAGGAACCCAACTAAAGTTTTCCCTGAACTCCATAATCCTATGGTTTTCAGGCTGGAAACTACATATAGGTTAATTCTATGAACCAACCCGAAATAAATAGAATGGTGGCCTGTTAACTCTTTGGGACCGTTTGCATAGTTGATGTGTGGGAAAGTTGCTAAGATTTCATTCATCCTATGGATTTTAGGCTGTAAAATGAATGACCTTTAACTCTCCAAATGGTCTTGAAATTCATTAAAGCAGTGGCTTATTTTTGCTTCGAGTCCATAAGGGAAGTTATAACACGGGATTGCTGCTGAGACCTATATGGATCTCTTGCATCCTGTGGATTTCGGGGGGATAAACTACTCGTTAGTTATCTCTTCATTCAGACCTGAAATTGTTTAGAGAGATGGCCTACGTTTCTTTTCGGGTTCGTTTGAAGGGACGAAGTGAAAGAATGGTGGCGACCCAAAATCACCTCTTGACCATTAGATCATTGAAGGCTAGATCGCACGGTCTTCAGGTTAACAAATTTTCCGAAGGTTAAGGTTGGTCAATTGGTGTATTTTTGTGGGCCTTCAGAATGGTGGGCCTCGTCAACAAAGGCAAATAGGTTTTTTTTTATGCACGATAGTCTTTTGATGCACAACATGTTTTTTAATGCTCGGCAATTCGGATAGAAGGTTTCTAGTTCACCGGTTTCCAGAGTGATGCCTTAAGGGTGGACTGCTCTATGGTGTTCCTTAGTTTCCCTACACATTTGGATAAACAGTTGTGTTGGCTACAACTCCTTTGTAGTCGAGTTCGGGATTTTCCCAGGCCAACTGCCTATTGAATTTTCACAGAGTTGGTGCTTCTTTATGTAAATTATGTACTTTTCTTAGATTAATAGAATGTCCCACTCTCACTTGATAAAAAAAAAAGTTAAGTAATTGGGTAATAACAGATTGAATAGTAAGGAACTTGGGTATTATGCGGGTTTACCCTTAGTAGGGCTGCGTGGAAGTAGCATCTCACGCTGCGAAGGAATAGCAAGTGCACATAGTGACATGCATGCAGGGTCAAACCGCATACCTCTAGAAACCCATCAGACATCCCCATGGTGTGGAAACCTGGTTCTAGCACCCTCCCATACTACTTTGGGTGAGACCTCAGTCCATGCTCCACAGACTATTGCCAAAAGGGGTAGTAGAAATGGGATTTTCTTGGCTAAATCACCTTTGAACATGGGCCAGGTCCATACAAACCAACACTGTATAAAGTAGAAGTGTTATGGAATTAGAGTGTGTTGTCATTCTGATCTTAGAATGAAACATGATTCATTAGTGCTATGGAGAAATTAAAATGGAATTAGAGCTACTTTCAAGGGCTAATGAATCTAAATGTGCACAAAATTCAACTCAATAGGGAGTTGGTTCCATTTTTATTGCATCCCCAATAGAAAAGGCGAAGTTTTTGGCTAGTTTGTGATATGAGGATAGGTTGGACGACCTGCCCAATTATATTACTTGGAAGGAAAGGATCTAATTTGTCTTGATGGTGAACATGGTCTAGGAATTTACCCAAAAATACATTACGTAATTGGTTGACCCTAAGGAGTACGAAGCATATGAAGAGTTAGATACGAAGGCGATGTTGATAATCCTAGATTTTGTCAAAGATATTTTGATACCTCATATGTTCAGGAAGAGATTTTACCCTGATATGTGGAATTATATTTGATATTTGTTCTAGAATAGGAACAATAATTGGTAGTTGGTATTGAAATATAAGTTGGAGAGCACCAATACGTTAGATAGTAAAGTAATGGCACCATACTTGATGAGATTGTCTCAAGTTTGAGGTGATATTACTAGAATGAGTGAGACTATTAGAGATCATAATAGGGTGAGGATTTACTTGAAAGGATTTAGTAAGGAATGGAATCCCTTCATCAAAGGGATCATCACTCGTGAGAAGCTGCCAAACTAGAAAATTTTGCGGGATGAATTCATTTAAGAGGAACTGCGAGATGGGGACCTTCATAAGAAGAAGAATATTTTGGATTATAACGTGTCTCCTGCAAGGAGAATGAAGGGAAAGGAAAATAAAGACCTAAGTAAGATGAATTTTTATAACTATGGTGAATATGATCATTATTTGACCAAGTGTCTGAAGAAGGAGAAGGATAAGGAGATAACATTCTCCACTACTACTTCTAAGTTGGATGACCTCTTGAGAAGATTTGAGGATGAGTATTTTTCTCTAGTTTCTCATTTCTCTAAGGGTACCATCAAAGAGAATACATGATATGGGTGTTGGGACAGGGTCATCTGGGCTTAAATTTTGTAAACATTTTGTTAATATTGAAAAGTATCTGCATTTTGAGGAGTGGAGAGCACAGGTCAATAGGAGTCAAAGGGGATTTAGCAAGGTCAAAGCCCCTTAGTTGGTTAAGAATTAAGCTATTTTGTGACCTTCCCATGGTTTGTGGACCATGGTGTTGTAATGAAGTATCATATAAAAATAATTCAAGGAAGAGTCATAACGAGATAGTGAAGAGAATAGGTAGGCAAGTTTTGGGTCTATATTGTCTATTTTTTACTTAGGCGAAGGGGAAGGATCCTACAATTGTGTGCGTGTAGATGTTGGTAAGTTCGTAGTCGAGTGCGCGGGCCCCTCTAGGTATGTGTGTAGAGTTGAAAGAGTCTGTAATAGAAGATCTAAGCATAATAAAAGTTGTTCTAAAGAGTTATCTGTGTATCTATGTATCTTTGTGTATCTCTAAATTTATTGTATTATTGATCTGTTAATGCAATTTATCATGAAAAGTACTTAATAGATGTGCAAAAGGAGTAGATATATTTATTTACATGATGTTATGAACGTTTAGAACAATTGGTGAAGGGTTTGACTCTGTTATCTGTTAGTTATTGTAATTTCCAGGTTTTAAGGGTTAGGGTTTACGAAGGTTAGAATAAATCCCTAGTATAGAAGAAACACATCACATAGTCCTTTGGATGTAGAAACCTGGTTCTAGCATCCCCCAATAATGCCTTAGCTGAGACTGCATCTTGTGCTACGTGGGTTGTTGCTGAAAGGGTCGATAGTTTAGGGTTTTATTAGTTAGTGAAGCTAACTCTACACCTGGGTCCAAGCTCTCTCAAGCCAACAAAAGGTTATGTTTCCTGGACTGGGATCTAGATGAGGAATGTGTGATGTGGCATAAATGGGTACCGACTAAGAAGGAGATTGAAAAGTGGATATATCGGAAGCCACATGAGTTTGCAGCCCAAGAAAATAGTAATCCATGCCTGTCGAAAGAAGAGTGGTTGAACAGATACCTATATGCAGAAGAACATGAAATTTTCTTCTGCTCTTTCCTGTGAAAATTGTACGAATGGTTGTTTAAATTGGCGAGTGGTCAAGTTACTTGGAATTTTGATAACCCTATTGTGTGGACTCCAAAATTGGTATGGTGCCTCAAATGTTTAGAAAACAATATTGCGAGGGTTGTCGATTATTAGGTGGCTAGTATTTTGGGTGGATTCATCACATATTTCGCGGTTGACATGTATGTTAGTTATAGCGAAGTTAAATGCTTGTTTTTCAAAGGACCAAGAGGTAAGTATCTGAACTCCTTGAAAACTTGGATTAAAAATTCTATTGTGTGAGAAATGGGTTATTCCATTGAATTTTTGTTTAGAAAAGATTTGATGGGAGCTATGCGAAGTGGAAACTATTCAATAGAGATCTAGATTCAGGTGTTGAGTACATTCCTTTATTCGGAGCATATAATAATGACTAAGAAAGTAGTAGTATGAAGACACCTCAATGTGTGCCACAGACGATAAATCATGGTATTACGGGAATACCACATCCATCCACTCCACCCCCACCATCACCCCCACCTCACACACCTATGCCTACTCCTCCACCTCCACCTCCACCTCCACTATTAAGTATGGTGAATGCAATGAAGATGCCTATATTAAAGGGTATGGGGACAAAAGACCATCAACAATTTTGGTTTGTAGCAGATGTTGTGTCAAAGTCACAACACATAACAAATGATGATCTGAAGAAAGCACAATTGGTCACAAAATTGCAAGATAGGGCACTGAGATGGTATATTAAGTATAGTATGTCTCATCCAACATTGACTTTTAAAGATACAAAATATGTGTTGAATAATGAATTTAAGATGCCTACGTTGCAAGCTGAGTATATAATGGAGGTCAGAGAAATCAAGTAGAGGGTAAATGAATCTGCATGGGATTTTTATCAAATATTGAAATTTCTGTTGCAACAGGCTAATCTTCAGATCTCAGATGAGCAACAAAATGATTGGTATATCCCCTCACTATTACCTCACTTGATATTTCTATGAAGATTGACGCCTCACCTATCAAGGATAGGAATTCGGGAATGCAATAGATTCAATCATAGTTGGCTAGCCTGCATATGGAGTTGCAAAGTCTCAAAAAGTGAAAAGAAGTCCAGAATGAGACCTACACGGAAGTATGGTGATCAAAATGCAAAGGCCACGATCACGATAAGGATCATTGCCCAATGTATCAGAATTATCTAGTTGGTGGAGGTCCTATCCCTCTAAAGCTAGAAAATACCCATGGAGGAGCACTAGTGTAGTACCATGGTGCACTGTCTACTAGATCACAAGAAAAACATATGACAAACAATTGCTAATTGTTACAAAAGTTTGTGCAGACTCTCTGACAACTGATTTGCAATTTTTGTAAATATGTAGTTCATGATGAGTGCAACTGCTCAATTTACGAGCTAATGATGGGCACAACTCCTACATATAGAGTACAGGGTGAGACGCATACTCAGTAGGATCAAGTTTCACCTACAACACAGAGAATTCTAGGGACAAGGAAGAGGAGAGGGGGATAGAGTACAGGGTGAGACACGTCCTCAGTAGGATCAAGTTGCACCTGCAACACATAGAGGATTCTAGGGAAAAGGAAGAGGATAGGGGGAGGAGATGGAAGAGGTCGTGGCCAGATCATTTGTTACAATTGTGGAGAACCAGGTCACTTTACACAAGATTGTTAGAATCCAGCACACCCCTCTTGTCAATATTATCAACAGTTTGATGATGCATAGAATAGTGTCTTGTGCTCATCGCAAAAATGCAAGAAAAGAGGACCCAGACCTGTTAGTGTCAGTCTTTCCAGCCTTCCTCCAGTGATCAAACGTGCTCTTACAAAGTGATTTTGAAGTGTCAAGGTCAAATTTTGTCATTTCAGTGAGTCTTCAAGCAAAATTTGGTCACTAGGCATTAGGTCTAGGGTTTGCTCTCACTCTTTTCAAAGTTTCCCAAATGCCAATCTATGTCACTATTCAGCTGAGTCTATCATCATTCATAGGGTTTTCATTATCATCTCAGTGTCTAATGAGTCTTTTTACACCTTGTCCATGCTTCAGTTGCGCCTAGGTAAGGTCATTTTCCTCTCCTAGGGTTTTGAAGCCAATTTCTCTTGGACGGTCAAATCATCGGCAAAACTTATATCCTGATGTTCATACACCTTCCCCTATCCTTAAAATACCTTATCAAATTCTTCCCATCACTGAGATTCTCCAAATTCCTCATTTTTCCACAAACCCTAGTTTCTTGCTACAACTTGGCAATTTTCTAGGTTGGGCCTGTGTTTTGCCCTTTTGGACCCCTTCCCCTCACTCGATCTCCATGATTCCACTTTCCCCTTCTTCCTAACATCCCTCCCTACTTCCAAAAATTTCCCCAAGAATTTAGAAGCCTCTTATCCCCTTCATTTCGCTTCATTTCGACGAAATCCCTTGTTCCACACATTGGGATAAGTTTCACTCAAAATATGTTTCAGAGCAATAAAAGATGAATTTTGTAAAACTGAGAGAATTTTTTGTCCAAAACATGCCAAAGAAGAAAAACCTCCTTCACTTTTTACACAGGTGTCATGGTTTTAGATAAATGTCAAAAATACAATCGCTAGATCCAAGGAGGTTGGCCAAGGCACTAAAACGACGGAAAAGGCCCGATCCACTCCAAATTTTGGCCAAAGCCTCTTTGACTTAGCATGGTACTTGATTGGGGACTCCCAGCCCAAATTTCAAGAAATTTGGAGAAAAGTTTGTCAATTGTGAATTTTTTGTGCCAAACATAGGTTTTTGCCCTCAACGCGTAGCGCGCCGCGCGCGACGCTTAAGATGGGAAACTCCATTTCAGGAAAACTCAGCATTTTTGGATTTTTCATGCAAAAATACACTTTCTCAGCAATTGCCAAGAAATTTCACCAAGTTTTGAGCCTCCAGAAGGTCAAAACACAAGCAAAAAATGACTTTCTGCCACTTTTTTGACACACAGGAAGCAGTACTGGGAGATTGAAATTTTGGAGCAGCGAATGGACACCAAATTCAGAAATTCCACTTGGGTTGGAAAGTAGACATCCAGACCTTTCCAACAAGCCCACTTTGGCCTCATTTGGACACCTGTAAGTGCCTCAAAAGTTGCTCCAAAGGCGCGCTACACGTTCAGAATCAAGGCGCTACGCGTTCAGAATCAAGGCGCTACGCGTTGGGCAATTTTCACAAAAATGCACCTACAGCTCAGCAGAACGCAGTTTTGACTGGATTTGACTTTTTGGAGTGGATTTTGATCCTCCTGGTTGTAAATGATGTAATTTTATGATATTTTGACACTCATTTATCTCTTCTAGAAGATTCATTCATGAGATAGGCAAAAATTTAATGAATGAATTGATTTCCTAGCTTATAGAGGCAAGTTGTTTTGACTGCCTAGTTTTCAGTGCTCAGTTTAGAATTGGTTGAAACAGCTTCTAAGATAGTGAGCTCGACCCCTAGAGGCAAGGAAATATGTTAGATTTCCTATATTATGTACTTTATTGGTCATTTTCATGGTTGGACTCTTGAGGGAGAAAGCTTCTATTGTATTACTCATTGTATCTCTGCAATTTTTGGCAAAGGAAGACCAGGGTTTTACAACCCTCTTTGGGATTCCTATGGTTACTTGTGTTGATGGTGTGCTTCTCTTATGTACTTGTAAGTTTTATTATGTGTATCATTTTCTCACTTTTCCTTCTGCAAATTAGGCAAATGAAGTGATAAGGTAGAATTCATGATTGCTATGCTTTGCCTTTAAGTTTGCTTGATATCAATGTTTTCATCTGCTTAAGGAGGATTCAAGGTGTTTACTTGCTCTCCTTATCTCCTCACCAGTCATTCTTGCCCATCTGACTCTTTCAAAGGCATCAATACAGTCTCCTACCTTGCCCCAAAGAACCCCCTGCAAAAACTGTGTCTAATCCCCGCACCCAAAATTGCCTTTCCCCAACTTTCCACCGAAACCCTAAAAATCGCAAATCAAACCTTTTTATCAGTTTACTAGCCTAAAATCAGTGTTCTTTATTGGTTATCTCTGCCCATTGAAGATCTTTGCCGAGATAGACCGGAGAGAGCCCTCTCCTGCCCCGTAGGGCTAGCTACGAGGCTAAGTGGTTTGATGTTGCCTTGGAGTTTGCCTTTCTCAGCCTGAGGTGAAATTTCAAGCGCTAACATATTGGCGACCATACTGGGGAGAAAAAATGGTTTGCTTGTTGATGTCATTTGTTTTATAAGCTACAGACGGAGCCTGAAGTTATGCCAGGTAGCCTTCGAAACGCTTTTGCTTTGCATTAGAGAAAGTAGATAAATGCTGCTTCAGTCAATCTCCGGTCTAGCTTGTAAACGTGAAATCTAACTTGTTAATTACCCCAGTACATGTATCAAGTTCAGATCTGATTGTTGATGGTGGACAACGATCAGACACTGACAAGGCTGAAATCATTCACTAGCAACTCCTTCACTGAAAACTCCAGAGATCAATGCTTCATGGTGACTTCACTGTGAGATTTTCAAGATGGACCAAATCACAAGAAGATATGCTCCCTTGAGCCGAGATCACATTCCAGGTTTTCCGAATAAAATTCCGAAGGTAGATTGGTCAAGGAATTTTCCTACATTTAAAGATGATGGTAGGAAGGACGCTGCTCTACATCTGGTTAGATTTCACATGCATATTCGCAAGTTGAAGGTTGATTTTCCTGAAGATTGCTTGATGAAGATATTCTTGGCCACTCTGGAAGGTAAAGCCCAATCATGGTATGAAAGTTTGCCGCCTGCTTGTATTTACTGTTTAAAGGATTTTCATGCTATGTTCATTGAACGATATAAGGACTCTTATCCATCATTAAATTTGGTTCATGACTGTTGCAAACATGCTTCTACTTTTATTGAAAGCCTTGAGAAATATTATGAAGATGATAATTTTATGGATGTTGAAATCATGGAGGCCCTGTACGAAAATCCATTTCAGCAGCATAAAGAAAACTTAGAGAATTCCCATCAAGATGATCAGGACATTTTGCAGCAGAATCAAGATCAGCAGGCTGAAGATGGTCATATAGTGGAAGATGATGAAAGAGAAGAGCTTGTTTCAGATCTGCCCACAGAAGAAGACCAGATTGCAGAATGTGATAATGTTAGGACAACTACTTCAGAACAACATTTAGATTATGATGACCAGGAATATCTTGTGCTGAAGCCCATCAAAGAGAGCTCTATTGTTGAGATCATAGATAGAGTTTTGGATTCAGATGTTCATGAACAGCAAGGTGAGATCTTTGTGCAAGTAAGTGATGAATCTCCTTTCAATAACTCAGTAATAAATGATAGTCTGAGTGCCCTGTCATATGAAGATAATTACTGTTTAAGAAGAAGAGAACAAAAGGCATTGTCTCTTTTGTCTGAAGAGGAGATAGATCAGCTTTTGAAAGGTCTTGTTACAGCCCAAGCTACAACAGATTTGCAATGCACACATAGTCAAGAAAGTGTTGGGAAAACTTCTTCCTCTGTTGAAAAAGATGACTGTCTTGTAGATCAACAAATAGATAATGTTTTCCTTCACAAAGATGATAATCTGTCCATCATATCATTTGAAGATGACCTACCATATTGTCAGACTACAGAAGATCAGAACATACAGGATTACCTTTCAGATTCTTCATATGTTTAATGTGCTGAAATGTTTTTCCAAGAAGAGATCTGCTCATCCATTTGTTTGGAGTTTTTTGAAGCTTATGAGCATACTTTTACCGAAGCACATGATGAAGGTAGATCAGAATTTGAAGCAAAAGACACCTTGTTCTTTCAGCAGGAGGTGGCAGTGGCAAAACTCCATGTTTTTCAAGATCCAATGGCAGCCTTGTTGCAGTCAACAGTGAAGGTGATTATTGCAGTATTCAGTGATGAAAGAGAATATGGTCGACTATATTTTTGGATGCCCAGTTACCATTATTCATTGTTGACCAGAAGATTTGATCAGGAGAACTAATCAAGAAGGCATCTGCTTGATTGGTTGCATTGGCATTTTGATATAGTTTGATGGTATATTGTCTTGTAAGAAACACAGGTGGTTGTCATCATGATTTCAAATCTTGATGGACTACTGCCCTTCAATAAGCTTTGTAAGTTCTTGTTTAGTTAAGTCAGTCATGAGTCAATAATGTAAACTTTGAAACGGGAACTATAAACTCAAAACGAGAACTCTGGCCCAAAGACCCCCAAAAAACATAAAAGACAGTGCTAAAAACGAAAAGTGTGTATACTGGAATGATGTTTTTTTTTATTAGGTGCCAATTTTGAACGTGTTTTAAAAATGGCGGTGACTACGAAATTTACTACGAAATTTTCGTGAAAAATATAGCTTCAAAACGAAAGTGATGCTACTGGAATAACGTTTTTTTTTTAGGGTCAATTTTCAAACTTTTTAAAAAATGCTAATAAAACCAATTTTTTATGTCTCAAACAAAGTTAATTTTTAAGGAAAAAACACATTAATGTTTCTGGTAGAATATCATTTTTCTTTCCTAAGTATAAATTTAACATGTTTTCAACCACACCATGGTAGATACAAAAGAAATTGAAATTTTTTCAACTATAAAATTAAAAAACCATGACATTATGAACAAAGTATATCAGTCAATGAAATCAAAAGTCTTTATTTGTATACTAAATAAAACAGACATTATATCTCTAATTTGATATTGCATTGTAGATATTTAAACAATAAAATTTATCATACTTAAGACATAATCCAACAACATAAAAATGCTTCATAACTTCTCATTTAACAACATATGGAAAACATTAATTTTATTTGAAGATATGATGCATACATCAGTTATATAATCTGTCTTAAACAATTATTCAAAATCACTCATATTTTCTTGCACACCATCACAATTCACATCTTCAGATGAGTGACTGGATGCTGACGAAGATGTTCCATATTCTTCTCTTTCATCAACTAGTGCCCCATTTGAGTCCACATGCATGCCCAACATTCCAGATTTCAAAAGTCTTCTAGATCTACGACTGGTTTCAGCAGACTCCCATGTCAACACTATTCCTTCTGGTAACAACCTTTTCAGAATCTCTATCGTCTTGAAGCGAAGAGTTCCTCTCTTTGTTAAATTGAAGTCACAAACAAGTATGTCAACATCCTCCAATTGTAATATGTCTGTGCGGTGGCGATTTATATTTGTACCCTTTCTTTTTCTTTTTCCACCATTTTTTTTGTCAACTACCATCTCTGGCTGATACACACCATTGAATGGGTGTGTATTTGTGGCATACCAATGTACTTCAACACTTGTAACATCCTCATTTTCTCTAAATACCTTTATAACTTTAGCAACCCAAAATGGATAGCCTTTGGGATCTCCATCTGCTAGCACTGCAATCATGCAACCCTCCTTAATATCATGTACTAAACCCCTATAAAGGTCTTCCATGGCTTCACGTTGTGCACGAGATCTTCTGGAACCAATATACATCTCTCTTTCCATTGCCTGTGAAGAATTAATAATACCTTGAGTTTGTTGCTGTTCAACAATGTTTACTTCCTCTTGTTCATTCAACACATTTTGTGGCCAAATAAATGGATTTTTCAAAGGTATATCTTCATTGGTTGTTGTTGAAATGATATCACTTTGATTATTGAAAAATGACTCCCACCAAACTGAATCAACAATGTCAAAGTACTCATATGTATATCTAATACATTTTTTAATTTCTTCTAGGCAATCAGAATAATTTATATGTCTATTTTGTCTGCGTGCATTCTGAACTTCACCAACTGATTGTAATAACAATATTTTTGATGCAAATATTGGACGATCTGGAATGAACTTTAAAAATTGCAAACCTGATGACGGTGCCCATTCTGTAGTAGTTGAAAACTTCTTGCCCCATATTAGTGTTTTCCCATCAATTTTTTTTATACGAAATTGATGTTGGAAGCTAATATCATTAAGTTGTTCAATGCATTTCCCCTCACCATATGATCCTAGAATAAACCTTCACATGTCAACAGTTTCTTCCAACACTTCAAAAGTAGGCTCTGGCATGTATGATTTCTTAATACATTTAATTAGTGATGGCAAGCTCCCAACTTCCTTCCTCCTCAATGTGACTGAAAAACGACTGAACATCTGATCAATATGGTCATGAGTGTGCCCAACAAGAAGGAAACCAACCTTTACCTTTTGAAAAATTTTCAATTCAACAAGCATGTTCAGATACCCAAAAACAACCTGATTTTTGTTTTCACGGCAAGTGTTGTCCAATTGTAGATACAAAACTTCAGGAAGATTACCAGACCAATGAGAAATCACATCATGAATTATGGTTATGGTCAGATTTGCATCATTATGAATATTTGGAGTTGTGAAGTACACCCTTGGCAACATTTTCCCATTGAAGACCATATAACCGACCAAGTGAAACTGAATAAAATTTTCCTCTTGTATATTTTTGGGTGTGCGAACAAAATGTGGTAAAAGTGTTTTCTTCTGGTCCATACCATCAATTATCAAACCAAAATATTTATTTGGATTATCATAACACTTCTTTCGATGCTTGTACAACTTCTTCCTTTCATTTGTTTGTTGTTCGTGATGCTCCTGAAGTTCTTTGACAATTAAATCTACACAACATAAAAGAAATTCATTAAGAAATATGTTTTCATAGTTGATGACTATAAAATTTTGAAAGTAAAAGTTATGAACACTTACCTCTTTCTGAGCCTTCACATTTGTCCCTTTTTGATTTAAGAGAAGCACATGTACTGCAAATCCCCATCCTTGTCTTCTTAGGAATACGAACATTATTGAATTCTTTCTTCCATATCTTCACAAAATATTGATATGTAATAAATTGGCCCTGTCCCTCAGCACTTTCTGCATATTCTTTGTATAAGTTGTAGATTTCTCGTCTTGAAAAATTATCTGGAATATGTATTGTCTCTCTATTTGGCATACACTCTCCATGCTTTGAAAAGAAATCTTTCATCCATGACATTGCAGTATTTGATAATGGCCCAAACTGTCTTTTATAACATACTTCTGAATAAAATGTGGGATCCTTTTCCAAATTTTCTTGAATTCTCGAGAGACGAAAATTCCCAATTGAATGAAACATTTTGAAAGCTTTTCTACACAATAATAAATTCCTAATATGATAATCATAACCTGACAATGTAGATTGCATGCAGCCAACTAAATATGAGTTTTGCATGCTTTTATTCATTGACAAATATCTCTTCCTGCTTTCTAATGCAAATGTGAAATCCATACGTTTCAAGCAATTTTTTTGGCAACATTCACTTGAAATGAGAGCGCTAATAGAACTTCTTCTCGTCAGATATTCTGCTCTACCCCTTATATAACTAGAATAGTTTGCATTGATACGAAAAGGTCTGCTCTTACTCCTCGATACAATATTTCTTGGCAACATCTCCATCATTGGATCATCACTGTTGCTCTCATCCTGTTCTTCATCACTGCTGCTCTCATAGTCCTTAGAATCAGGACTAAGAGGAGATTGTGATACTCCAATCTTTTGAAAATCATCATCCCGCGCTTCATCATTGTTGCTCTCATAGTCCTTAGAATCAGGACTAAGAGGAGATTGTGATACTCCAATCTTTTGAAAATCATCATCCCACGCTTCATCACTGCTGCTCTCATAGTCCTTAGAATCAGGACTAACTGGACACTTTGACACTCCATTCTTTTGAAAATCATCATCCCGTGCTTCATCATCGCTGCTCTCATAGTCCTTAGAATCAGGATTAACTGGACACTTTGACACTCCATTCTTTTGAAATTCATTATCACACTCATCATCATTGCTGCTCTCATAGTCCTTAGAATCAGGACTAACTGGACACTTTGACACTCCATTCTTTTGAAAATCATCATCCCGCGCTTCATCACCGCTGCTCTCATAGGCCTTAGAATTAGGACTAAGTGGACACCGTGACACTCCATTATTTTGAAATTCACCATCATGTACATCAAAACTGCTGCTCTCATAGTCTTCAGAATTAGGACTGAGTGGACACCGTAACCCTCCATTCTTTTGAACTTGACCATCGCACTCTTCAAAACTGCTACTCTCATAGTCCTCAGAATTAGGACTAAGTGGACATCGTGACACTCCATTCTTTTGAACTTCACCATCATGCTCTTCATCACCGCTGCTTTCATAGTCCTTAGAATCGGGACTAAGTGGAAGAACTGACTTTCTATTCATAGTGGAAGAATTCCCGCTATATTCATCAATATGAATAGAGTTGTTACGCGATGAAGATGTTGATGGTGTATAAACCGAAACTTCACCATCAGAACAATCCATCCCTTTCAAATAGAAGATGTTGAATGATACAAATGGAGTCTCCTAAGAATATTATATAGCTTAAAGAATGAAATATTCCCTCCAAAAATTTTCGCGAAAATATTTCCCTCCAAAAAGTTTCGCGAAAATATTTCCCTCCAAAAGTTTGTTAGATTTATTTACCTTTATTATTTTATTCTACAATTCATTGAAAAACATAAACTAATTTTTTTTATGAAATCAATCACTGAAATTCAAATTGTAAACAACAACTTCTATATTAATTATTCTGATAGTTAAAGTATATAATATTTACTAAACAACTAATTTTTTTTTTTTAATTTTTATAATATATTCTAAAACAAATTAATCCCACATTCAATCCATTGTAAAATAACTCTACAATATTCGCTCTATAATAATTTAAAACAAATTATAGTTAAAGTATATAATATTTACTAAACAACTAATTTTTTTTTAAATTTTTATAATATATTCTAAAACAAATTAATCCCACATTCAATCCATTGTAAAATAACTCTACAATATTCGCTCCATAATAATTTAAAACAAATTATCCCACATTAATTGTACAGAAAAACATCTTCGTATTTTCACTTATATATTAAATTTCGTTATCACTATTACTTACCTCACATCCAGGTTTTCTGAAGTTCGTTGAAAGACGTGAATTTGTGGAGCAACTATATTGCTATCAACAACATATTCAACGAAGAATTATCGCAATTGAAAGGTAAGTTCAATTTTTTTTTCAAAATTTTCATATTAAATTAATTTAACGTCGAAGAAGATTTTTTTTTTTTAATTAATAATTTTTCCAAGCCCCTAATTCCCATTCCCCTCCAATCTCAACTCCTCCCCCCCTTCCTTAACGCCGGCCCCATGGGCCCCACACCCTAACTCCTACCGCGTGCCCACTTACCCACCCCCCCTTCTGCCCCTACCCCTACACACCCTTACCCCCCCCCTTCTGCCCCTAGCCCTACCACCCCCTACCTCCCCCATCCCCCTACCCTACCCTACCCTACCCCCCCACCCCCCCATCCCCCTACCCTACCCTACCCTACCCCCCCCACCCCCCCATCGCCCTACCCTACGCTACCCCCCCTACCCCGCCCATCCCCCTACCCTACCCTACCCCTACCCTACCCTACCCCGTTCCCCCCCACGGCCCCATCCCCCCCATCCCCATCCCCACTCGGCCCACCCCATCCCCACCCGGCCCACCTGCCCTCCCCACCCTCACCCGCCCCCCACCCGGCCCCCACCCGGCCCCCACCCGCCCTCACCCGCCCTCACCGGTCCGCACCCGCCCTCCCCGCCCTCACCCGCCCCCCACACGACCCTCACCCGGCCCTCCCCGCCCTCACCCGCCCCCCACCCGGCCCTCACCCGCCCTCCCCAGCCCGCACCGGCCCTCCCCGCCCTCACCCGCCCCCCACCCGGCCCTCACCTCGCCCTCCCTGCCCTCACCCGCCCCCCACCCGGCCCTCCCCTCCACGCCCTCACCCACCCGACACCCGGCCCACCCGCCCTCCCCGCCCCCCACCCGGCCCTCCCCGCCCTCACCCGGCCCTCCTCGCCCACCCGACCCACCTGCCGCCCCCGCCCCTCCCCCTCCCCCGCCCACCCGCCCCTCCCCCTCCCCCTCCCCCTCCCCCGCCCCTCCTCGGCCCCCTTTTCCTGCGCAGGGCCACCCCCAGGCCGCCCCGCCCCGCCGGACCGGCGGTGAGTCGATTCCGGCTGGTCGGGCGAGGCGGGGTGGCCCAGGGGTGGCGCTGTGCGGGAGCAGTGCCACCTCCGGGCCCCCCCGCCCGACCGGCGGCGGGTCGATTCCGGGAATCGACCCACCGCCGGTCGGGCGGGGCGGGGCGGCCCGAGGGTGGCGCTGTGCAGGCACAGCGCCACCCCCGGGCCGCCCCGCCCCGCCCGACCAGTGGCGGGTCGATTCCCAGAATCGACCCGCCGCCGGTCGGGCGGGGCGGGGCGGCCCAGGGGTGGCGCTGTGCGGGCGCAATGCCACCCCCGGGCCGCCCCACCCCGCCCGACCGGCGGCGGGTCGATTCCCAGCACAGCGCCACCCCCAGGCCGCCCCACCCCGCCCAACCGACGGCGGGTCGATTCCCGGAATCGACCTGCCGTCGGTCGGGCGGGGCGGGGTGGCCCGGGGGTGGCCTTGTGCGGGCGGAGGGGGAGGTGGAGGGGGCCGGGGAGGGGCGGGGGCGGGTGAGGGGGGGCGGGTGAGCGCAGGGAGGGCTGGGTGGGGGGCAGGTGAGGGCGGGGAGGGCCGGGTGCGGGCCGGGTGAGGGCGGGTGAGGGCCGGGTGAGGGCAGGGAGGGCCAGGTGGGGGGCGGGTGAGGGCGGGGAGGGCCGGGTGGGGGGCGGGTGAGGGCGGGGAGGGGTTGGTGCGGGCCGGGTGAGGGCGGGTGAGGGCTGGGTGAGGGCGGGTGAGGGGTGGGTGAGGGGTGGGTGAGGGTGAGGGGTGGGTGAGGGGTGGGTGAGGGCGGGTGAGGGCCGGGTGGGGGGCGGTTGAGGGCGGGGAGGGCCGGGTGGGGGGCGGGTGAGGGCGGGGAGGGGCAGGTGAGGGCGGGGAGGGCCGGGTGGGGGGCGGGTGAGGGCGGGGAGGGCCGGGTGGGGGGCGGGTGAGGGCGGGGAGGGCCCGGGTGAGGGTGGGGAGGGTCGGGTGAGGGGCGGGTGAGGGCCGGGTGGGGGCGGGTGAGGGCGGGGAGGGCCGGGTGAGGGCGGGGAGGGCCGGGTGGGGGGCGGGTGAGGGCGGGGAGGGTCGGGTGAGGGCGGGGAGGGCCGGGTGAGGGGTGGGTGAGGGCCGGGTGAGGGGGGGGGAGGGCGGGTGGGCCGGGTGGGATGGGGGGTGGGGGGGATGGGGTGGGGGGTGGGGACGGGGGGGGATGGGGTGGGGGGTGGGGACGGGGTAGGGTGGGGTAGGGGGGTAGGGGTAGGGTGGGGTAGGGTAGGTTAGGGGCGGTCAGGGTGGCGTGGGGTAGGGTGGGGTAGGGGGGGTTGGGGTGGGGTGGGGTAGGGGGGGTTGGGGTGGGGTGGGGTAGGGGGATGGGGGGGTAGAGTAGGGGGGGGGCATAGGGGTAGGGCGCGGGTAGGGGGTAGGGGGGGGGGGATAAGGGTTTTGGGGGGGGGGGTTAGGGCACAACGATGTTGGGGGTGGGGTAGGGGGGATGGTGTGGGGAGTGGTGGGCACAGTGGGGAGGGGCGGCCGCGGGGAGGTGTTGGGGGGTGTAGGGGGTTTGGGGGCAGGGGATGGGGGTTTTGGGGGCGGGGGTGTGGGGGGACGGTAGGGGGTGGGGTGAGGGGCGGGGAGGGAGGAAGCTTATGGGGTTGTGGGGGGCGCGTGGGTAGGGGCTCACCCATACTTGCCTAAATGTCTACTTAGCCTCATTATCCCTCACCTGACCTCCCGCTTGCCCATCGACCCGCCTGCCTGTTAGAGGTGGCTGGGCAATTCTGATTATACAAATAAAAAATTTATGGTATATTTTTGTTATTAATTTAAGTTAATATGTTTTTTTATTTACTAATTTATGTGTTTTTTTTTAGGAAAATGGCATCAAGGAAAATTTCTGTGAATCTTTCTGGACCAAAGAGTCTTAAAGGTGTATCTTCAAAAAACATTGGTGAACGAACTCCACCTGAGCTCATGCCTACAAATATTTCAAGTGCTTCAAGTGATAAGAAGCTAATCTCGGATTGAAAAAGTTCAAAAGAGGTGAAATTTCCATCAAGAGTCTGGTATGTGAAAGAAAGAGAGAGCACAACTGTGAATATATATCTATACATTGATATATCCCAAAATAATGAAAATTTGGAGGTGAAGGGAAGATTCATAGATATGTGTTCGGTAACAAACACTGAAGTTGTTTACGTACTTACAAAAGCTCCCAAGTCACATGAAAGGATTAAATACCGACTATCATATTCATTATATGACACGAGAGAGGTATCTACAAAGTTGTGTAAACAAATCGTAAATGAGATGACACAAAACATCGTAAGTATTGTTATTTGTATTTTTATTTTGCGTTTTGAAAGTGTCTCGCTATATTTTTTTAACTTTGTTTATATTAACATATGATATTTTGTTTGGCAGAATTTTGTTGAAAGCTGTTCAATTAGGTTGGGAGGCATTCATTACATAGAGAATGATATCATGAAAGTTGTCAACCATTTTTACTCAGTGTCAGAAGAAGATATGGAAAACATGGAAAATGTAGTAATTGATGATGCTACAAAACTACATCCAAAGAATTAGAAAAAAAGGCCTCTGGTGGATAAATCTAGCAAGGGTAAACAAGTCACTTTTGAGGACGATGAAGTTGAAATTGAAAATGAAGCATATGTTTCCATTACTGAAGATGACATTGGAACTGAAGAAGGTCGTAAAAGACCAAAAGTAACAATGCCCAAGAATAGATCTCTTGAGAATGTTATGATGAAAAAAAGTAGAGTTGAAGATCTTGAAGTAGTCATTACCAGCAGTCAAGAACCTAGTGAAACTTCAAAAGAAAGCAGAGAAATCATTACACCAGGAGCTGATTTAGATGATGGCATAATCAAAACAAAACAAAATGCCATTCGACAGAATTTGACAAAGAGAAACTTAATTGATGGTGGTCTTACATTTCAGTTAAATTTTAGACAAACCTATAAGGAAAGTGAAGGACAATGCCAATATCAAATCAGAAAGCCACATCATCTGCGTGTTCACAACTTGAAGACATTGATGAGGTACAATCCATATGCTCATGTGGTTAGTTATGTGCTTCTTGTTGATCCACTTCAAGTTCCCAACAAAGAAGCATTTGATAAGTCAAAATGTTTTGAATACAATTATTATGTTCTTGGGGGGAACCATTATGTTGAAGCTCAAAGACAATTGATGGAGGAATATCCTAATAACCCACGTTTTGAAACAATGAAATGTGTCATTTATGTTGGTTTAAATGAAACAGAAGCAAAGTTAGTGACATTGGATCATAATTCAGATAATGAATATAGGATGTCTATGACTTTGATCCAAAAGGTTAGATTTATTCATAGTGAATTCCTAGAAAAATGTGGTGGGGATAAGATAAATATTACTGCAGATTTCCGAAAGGAATGTTGTATGGAAATAGGCTATCAAATTGAAGAGAAAACCAATTCAAAAGGTGGAAAAGACAGCATATATAGCGATTTATTCAGAGGTATTGATAACATTTTCCAATTGGCATTTAGAACTGGAGATATTTGGAATTTGATTGATGACATTTTTAGCATGTGGGAAGACATTGGCATTAAAAACCAGACGGTCAAAAAGTCTAAGCCATTGATATGTAGCAACAATAAATCATCTCCTGAACTGAAGCAACTTCCAGACGATATGACCATCACGCCTTGGAGGGCGATGCAAGGAGTGAAAGATGAAAAAGTTGTCAAAACAATATTATCTCGTGTGAGGTCAGGGGAATTATCATTGGAAGAAATGTCTGAAGAGTTTCAAAAGTAAGTTTGCTGAATTATTTTTACTTATTTCCAGGATTATAGTTATCTTTTAAATAAAACATGTTGTTATTGGTAGTATTTTTTATACATATCATTATATTAACTTTTTCTTACTTTCTCTATGCAGTCACAAAGTTTACATGAAAATTCAGGAACAAATGGTTAAACTGTTGAATGAAGATAGTTCGGATGATGTTGTACGCAACTATCCAGATTCAACTTCTACATCAACATTAAAAGCTTTTTATCTTGCATTTAAAAAGGTAACTTGATTTATACATTCAGTTTTAATCATCTGTGTACTATTTTTAATTTAAAACTTACACATACATTTGTTTGTTTGGTAAAAGATGAAGAAATAAGATAATGGAGCACCAGACAGTTTCAAGACTTTTATTGAAAAAATAAAGATTGAAAGACTGAGAAAGCAACGTATTAAGAATGTTGTACTTGATCCAACTCTTAATCATTTCATTTGGAATGGGCTAGACACTATTCAATATCAAGTAATACAAGGCGATTGTGAAGACATTGCTAAACTCGTACCAAAAAGGGATTATGCCCTGGTTATTGCAGATATTCCCCATGGTTTCAATATTCCAAACATTTACTATGATAGTGACCCTTATACTTATCAAGCTTTTAATAAAGTGGTGGTGGGATTTATGGAAGTGACGTCATCACCATTATGGATATTTGTGGCATTTCATTCAGACACATAATTGGCAATGGTATTGTCAAGCTTCAAGGGGAAATCAAATTCAAGGATGCAGCTTACATGGTAAGATGTTTAAAGGTATATTTGATTAATGTTGAAAAATTCATTTATGTACAAGTTAATTGAACTTTTACTATTTTATGTTACAGGCAAAAGTCAAATCTTCTTAACAATGAAGATCAACAATTTATAAATGACTGTGAGTTCATTCATATTGATAGTTGGGCAAAAGATGATAGCCATATGTCTATGATTTTTAATCAGGTGGAGAGAAAGAGCCATAGCCAAATACAGACTTATGATGCTGTTGTGAGAAAACTAACATATGAAGACAAAGAAACAAAAGGAGAGATAGTTAACATTTATCAGAAACCACAATTATTGATTAACTATCTTATAGACATATGTTCAAATGAAGGAGATTGGGTTCTGGATTTATTTTCTGGCTCAGGTAGGTTTTGCCACATGGAATTGAATTTCAATATGTTCTATTTTTTAATTAATATGTCATTGTACTAATTTACTTCATTATTTTTTTGTGCTTGATAATTAGGTACAACACTAGCATGTTGCCTTCAAAAAGGAAGAAATTGCATTGCAATTGAGAAAGATCCATTACAATGCAATTTCATTCAACAAAGAATTAATGCTCTTCAATTTCTTCCAGATGAAATGCAAGAAATTGGATTGAGGAAAGGGGACTTTAATGAATCACGTGTGGCAAAAAAGGCAAAGGAACCCCAACCACCATTACATGGAATGTTTGGAAAGACATATATTGGGAGATTTGCAGACATCAAAGACCCATTAGAAGAGGAAATTGCGCAAAAGGAAGCAGAAAATATTGTGGAAGATGACAATGATGAAACTCTAGAGGACGAAGAGTTTGGATTACGTGACATTGTTGATTAAATTTAAGTTATACCTGGAAATCAAGCTTTGCAATGTTTTGACTCTGACATTTGATGAAAAGAATAATCAATGAATTAAAGTTGTTATGTGTTCAATATTTGTAATTTGTGATTTTCGCATTGATTTTTAAGTTAATTATTATTTTTTGAAAACAAAGTTGTTATTATTATTTCTTTGACATCAAATTCATAAAAAAAAACTATTATTTGACCTTTTTAGTTAATATTTTTGTATAAAAATTGTGATTTTGACATGTTAATTCTAGCAAAAAATTATCAAAACGTTTAGTTTTTTTGTTATATTTATGTTAAAAATGGTTATTTTTATGTCCATTGTTAAAAAAATTTGTTTTTTAGAAACAATTATTTCATGTGGATTGAAAAATTAATTAAGGATGTATAAATATGTACATTATCTAAAATTCAAACTATCGACTTTCTAATTTAAAAACGCAAAACATTAAAAACCCCCCTAAAAAAAAAAAATTAAAATAGAGAACAAGAAAATATGAATAAAATGACGACTTCAAAAACTATCAAATTTAGAAAATAGTTTTTTACATTTCACACACTAGAAAATTAAAAGTCAAAAAATAGGTCTTTTAAAAAAAGGGTGTGATGCAGAATACTCACTTTTTAAAATCAGCATGAAAATCACTACCATTCTAAAACTTGATTGCATCCTTGAACATGAAAAAAATTGAAGTTCCAAAAACCATGTTCTAAAAAAAACATGTGTATTCTGCATCACCACTTTTGAAAATTGGGTCATTTTTTTGCTATGTCTACAAAACGGGTAACAGTATCAGTTCTCGTTTCAAAGTTTACATTGTTAGTCATTTGTGAGTCAGTTTTCAATCATGTAGGTTTCATAATTGTGTCGGCTTGAGTCAGGTTTCAGTCAATAAATGAGTCAAAGTCTTGTGTCATTTGCCAAAATAATGGACTCCATCGCCCAATGGTTGAAAGCACTGGTCTGCTCCCCCAGAGGTCTGAGGTTCTTGGCACCTCCAAGGAGCTACCATCCCCATTGGAGCCAATGTTAGTGTCAGTCTTTCCAGCCTTCCTCCAGTGATCAAACGTGCTCTTACAAAGTGATTTTGAAGTGTCAAGGTCAAATTTTGTCATTTCAGTGAGTCTTCAAGAAAAATTTGGTCACTAGGCATTAGGTCTAGGGTTTGCTCTCACTCTTTTCAAAGTTGCCCAAATGCCAATCTATGTCACTATTCAGCTGAGTCTATCATCATTCATAGGGTTTTTATTATCATCTTAGTGTCTAATGAGTCTTTTTACACCTTGTCCATGCTTCAGTTGCGCCTAGGTAAGGTCATTTTCCTCTCCTAGGGTTTTGAAGCCAATTTCTCTTGGACGGTCAAATCATCGGCAAAACTTGTATCCTGATGTTCATACACCTTCCCCTATCCTTAAAATACCTTAGCAAATGCTTCCCATCACTGAGATTCCCTAAATTCCTCATTTTTCCACAAACCCTAGTTTCTTGCTACAACCTGGCAATTTTCTAGGTTGGGCCTGTGTTTTGACCTTTTGGACCCCTTCCCCTCACTCGATCTTCGTGATTCCACTTTCCCCTGCTTCCTAACATCCCTCCCTACTTCCAAAAATTTCCCCAAGAATTTAGAAGCCTCTTATCCCCTTCATTTCGCTTCATTTCGACAAAATCCCTTGTTCCACACATTGGGATAAGTTTCACTCAAAAGATGTTTCAGAGCAATCAAAGATGAATTTTGAAACCCTGAGAGAGGTTTTTGTCCAAAACATGCCAAAGAAGAAAAACCTCCTTCACTTTTTACACAGGTGTCATGGTTTTAGAGAAATGTCAAAAATACAATCGCCAGATCCAAGGAGGTTGGCCAAGGCACTAAAACGACGAAAAAGGCCCGATCCACTCCAAATTTTGTCCAAAGCCTCTTTGACTGAGCATGGTACTTTATTGGGGACTCCCAGCCCAAATTTCAAGAAATTTGGAGAAAATTTTGTCAATTGTAAATTTTTTGTGCCAAACACAGGTTTTTGCCCTCAACGCGTAGCGCGCCGCGCACGACCCTTAAGATGGGCAACTCCATTTCAAGAAAACTCAGAATTTTTGAATTTTTCATGCAAAAATACACTTTCTCAGAAATTTCCAACAAATTTCACCAAGTTTTGAGCCTCCAGAAGGTCAAAAAACAAGCAAAAAATGACTTTCTGCCACTTTTTTGACACACAGGAAGCAATCTTGGAAGATTGAAATTTTGGAGGTGCAAATGGACACCAAATTCAGAAATTCCACTTGGGTTGGAATTTAGACATCTGGAACTTTCCAACAAGCCCACTTTTGCCTCATTTGGACACCTGGAAGTGCCTCAAACGTTGCTCCAAAGGCGCGCTATGCGTTCAGAATCAGGGCGCTACGCGTTGGGCAATTTTCACAGAAATGCACCTACAGCTCAGCAAAATGCAGTTTTGACTGGATTTGACTTTTTGGAGTGGATTTTGATCCTCCTTGTTGTAAATGATGTAATTTTATGATATTTTGACACTCATTTATCTCTTCTAGAATATTAATTGATGAGATATGCAAAAATTTAATGAATGAATTGATTTCCTAGCTTATAGAGGCAAGTTGTTTTGACTGCCTAGTTTTCAGTGCTCAGTTTAGAATTATTTGAAATAGCTCCTAGGATAGTGAGCTCAACCCCTAGAGGCAAGGAAAGATGTTATATTGCCTATATTATGTACTTTCTTGGTCATTTTCATGGTTGGACTCTTGAGGGAGAAATCTTTTATTGTATTACTCATTGTATCTCTGCAATTTTTGGCAAAGGAAGACCAGGGTTTTGCAGCCCTCTTTGGGATTCCTGTGGTTACTTGTGTTGATGGTGTGCTTCTCTTATGTACTTGTAAGTTTTATTATGTGTATCATTTTCTCACTTTTCCTTCTGCAAATTAGGCAAATGAAGTGATAAGGTAGAATTCATGATTGCTATGCTCTGCCTTTAAGTTTGCTTGATATCAATGTTTTCATCTGTTTAAGGAGGATTCAAGGTGTTTACTTGCTCTCCTTAGCTCCTCACCAGTCATTCTTGCCCATCTAACTCTTTCAAAGGCATCAATACAGTCTCCTACCTTGCCCCAAAGAACCCCTTGCAAAAACTGTGTCTAATCCCCGCACCCAAAATTGCCTTTCCCCAACTTTCCACCGAAACCCTAAAAATCACAAATCAAACCCTTTTATCAGTTTACTAGCCTAAAATCAGTGTTATTTATTGGTTATCTCTGCCCATTGAAGATCTTTGCCGAGATAGACCGGAGAGAGCCCTCTCCTGCCCCGTAGGGCTAGCTACGAGGCTAAGTGGTTTGATGTTGCCTTGGAGTTTTCCTTTCTCAGCCTGAGGTGACATTTCAAGCGCTAAAAGTACCCAACAACCTACTCAGAACATCTAGATGATGAGTTCAAAACCACACGAAGATGGACCTAGTGTTAATATCGTTACACTAAGCGGTATTGTAAGAACCTGAATCCTATTATTAGAGCCTCTATTTTGTTATACACTAACAGATCTATTTTCCTGTTAATTTATAATAATAAAAGGAGCTTGCTGACCTTTTCACATAGCTTTAAACATTTAAGATCTTATCATTTTATCATAAGCAACATAAATTAAGGTGAACATTCTATTTATATCAACTTAAGAAGAGTAGTCCATGGAAAAATACATGTTCCGGCGGTTGATGATGATACCTTGTCTTATAGCTCCAGCTCAATGCTCCCTCTGGCTGACCCAACCGGATTTACCTCCCAGCCAACTAGGAAATAAACTCCTAGCCTAGGAAACCTCCACAGGTTCCCTAGCCCTCCGTGCCCAAGTCCAACCAGATATAGTGTGTCCTCAAGAAGAATGTGCAAAACTAGATAATGATACTTTCCTCCTCTCAAACCCAAGAAACTTCCACTGGTTTCCAAGGTCTCCCAAAAATCATAACAAGGCCAAACAATCACAACCAACCCCCACAATCCTAAGAAAGACTCCAACTCCCCCCTTTTCTTCCTTCCCCCTTCCCTTTTATACCCTCTTTCCTCAACCACCTCTCATTAATGTCATTAACTCTCACCCATCCTTGGTTGACTTCTCTTCTAAGCTAGGAGTACATTTGGAATTGTTACATGAATATAAAATTGAGAATTTAATGGGAAAGGATCATGTCTTCTCCCAAGTAAATCTGAAAAGTACATTTGGGAATGTGAAGTGTAATTACATGGAGAGGAGCATGTCTTCTCCTTAGTAAATGTGAGGGTACATTGCGAAATGTGAAATGAATAAATATATATTGTTGATAAGATGGAGAGGACTATGTCTTCTCCCAAGTAAATGTGAGGGTACATTGGGGAATGTGAAATGAATAAATATATATTGATGATAAGATGGAGAGGACTATGTCTTCTCCCAAGTAAATGTGAGGATACATTGGGGTATGTGAAATGAATAAATATATTTTGAATTAATGGAAGGAGACCATATCCTACATAATATTCAAATTGAGAAGGTAAGTGGGGAATTTGAATAATGGAAATCATAAATTTATTTTATGACCAATATTTTCAGATAATGTAAATATTAACACAATTTGTAGGATAAAATTTAAGTGGGGCATTACATACACCCCTCCTTCAGAAAACTTCGTCCCGAAGTTAGAATGAAAAGATACAAGGAGTTTGAAAGCATAGCAAACCAGAGAGAGTTATAGCATTAAAATTTGATAAGTTAGACAACGACATTACTTCCCATCAAGAGTCTCCAACTGATCTATTTCCTCCTATCCATCTTGACCTACTTCCGTTCCCACCCTATCCATCCTCTGTTGCTCTATCAGTGGCAACGGCCATACTAACCACTGATAAAACCGACATGGTGGAAGCGTCAAATACCTCGACCGAACTTTCCCCAGCAGGCATCTGGCAATCGTCATCACACGTCTAGGGGGAGCGTTCAGCTGTCCTCCCCACGATTCTAGGTTTCGGAGGATACACGGTGGGAAACACCTCCACCCCTCCTTCAGAGCACGAAACACACTACAGAGCTGGTTGGACTTGTCATCGAATAATCCAGTCAGGTCATCTTGCCACCTGTCATTTGCATTTCACTCATGTCATAAGAGTGCATATCAAGTAGATACCAAATGTAATAGAACAATGTACATAGTACCTTTCCTCATTGGTCGTCTCGACCTCCCCCAATGGAATGTTAGATCTTGGTTAGCATACGGTTCTTTCCAATCTGTAGTTTAGTTCTCATCCATGCATATATATAACCACAAAATAGATATAGATACATGATCTTAAACACCATGTTTATCAAGCCCAGTGTCCACGTGTCAATTTTTGTTGTTCATACTGGAATTAAATCTTACATCAGATAAATCATAATTTCACTGAGTCATTGATTAGATAAATAAAATGTATATAAGCCTATATGATGCAATAATAACTCTGACAAGTCATGCACTAAATAAATTGTAACCAAGTAAGTCATACATTTGGTCATACATCCAACATTTCCATCATCAATACCAAATCCATCAATTGATTTTCATGTGTCCAACCAGATGTATATAATGTTCATAAATAACAACATGGAACTGCAAAAGAGAACCTTAACATAGGTGGCTATCTATGTTAAAATGGGCATCATAAACGCTCATGTGACATCCTTGTGGAACCCCTCAATAACAATTAGAGTTGGAACAGATTCAACTATCCATCATGGAAAATAGCATTTGGACCCGTATATGCTATAAGGTGGTACCAAAACCAAAATAATAGCAAGCAACAGATTAGTGCACTATCAATTCCACTAGGAGGTGCTAGTATAAGTTTTATGCATATAATTCCTTTAAAACCTTAGTGAATATAAAAGTCCTGCTCTTCCAATTTGATGGGTTTTTTTTTTTTTTTTTCATCTTCCAACCCATTTAGTTAATCTTGAAAATAAAAGACTCCAAACTTCAGAAACTATTTCCCAGCATGATTTTCATACTTTATTTTTTTTGTAAATTGAGAGGAATGTCCTCTAAATGTCAAAAGGTTCAAATTTACTATATATTTAATCATTGTTTACTAGTACTAAAACAATCTCATGATATATATTGCAGCTCACAATATGATCAGACAAATGAGAAATAATTAAATGAATGGAATAATTGCCTTTGCCTTGTTGCTATTAGTATTTCCCCTCTAAATGGCATCGCATTTCTAAAGATGCCTACTCCTTTCATAAGTGGCCAGTGACCACAAAAGTTGCAAAGAAAGTTGAGGGTCCTTTTATCCAAAACTAGAGACACATTATTTTTCACGACATTTTTATTCAACACTAGAATAAGGGTAAAAGTGTATCCTAATATTTTCACTAGTCTTTTATTGACTAAATAAGCTTCCATTCTAAAATCCCAAATTCTCTATGAATTGATCTTCTCATTTAATTTAAGATCATTAAAAACAACTATCAGAGTAAGCCTTACACAAGCCCATGGTATTCAATCTATATTTTCACTAGAAAATTCTACCCCACTAGACCATCTTTGTCAGGCCTCCATCGGTTATGCACCATGCAATAATTGTTGGAATCCTCTTTTCCTCAACCTTAGGTTACATCATGTCAGCCCATTTTTCCTTGGATTGTTTGCTTGCTGGTTTTATTGTTTTTCTCTGTTACCTGTACCTATTCATTATTAACTAATTTCTTGATTACATTCTAGATTTCTTCGTCTTAGTAAACAAACAACATGACAAAGCATACTTAGTTACAAGACTATGCTTAATATGCATGGATTAGAAGCAACCATTACATTGAATCTCACCATGCTAGATTGATGCATTCTAGTGAAAATCGATTTTTTGGAGAAGTTCAATTCAATTAAGAACAATTTAACCAATTAACCATGCCTTAAAAGAACTATCAAATGGTAAGGATAGTACTGGATCACTTAGGGAAAACTCTTGGCATGTTTTGGGCTTCGTAGTAACTCAAACCACTCTATACTATATCCCTATGTTTAAAGTAGAGGGTATTTAAATGACACATGCTAGTCAACAGAAGTCATGAGCATTACAACCATAAACTAAATTTCTATAATTAGGTCTTCGTTGTGACATCGTCACTATATTGCAGATCTGGTGTCTCCATTTATAGGTTCCAAGAAGCTTAACAACCTCATCTACTTATAGGTTCCAAGAAGCTTAACAACCTCATCTGCTTATTTCTATAATCATTCATCTATAGAAAGCATGCAATGTTTAAAATTTGTACAAAGATAAAGATTATAATTGCCTTGGTGGGCTTAATGGTTAAGAACATGTATTTCCTTGTAAGAGGTCATATATTCAAATCTAGCGGGAAGTAGAAAAGGTAAACCTCCACAGACTTTAGTGGTCAAATCACTGCAAGGAGGTGGATCGCTTGTCCCATAAACAAGGGGTCTCATAAACCAATTTCGTGTCTGGCTTGGCCATGACCTATTATTATTATTATTATTATTATTATTATTCAAAGGGAGACTCTAGCTATATTTGTAAAATTTATTTGATGCATGCATAACATCAACATAGAACCAACATCCAGAAACTAGCAAATGTTCTGCAGAAACTCTCATGGGACGTGAAGGTTCCACATCTTTACCAAATCCAAAGTAACCAGCACTTGAAGTTTTTCCCCTATCTATATCTCTTGAAACAATTTTGTCATCAAAGTTTGAAATTCTTTGGTAGTATAAGAACAGAGCAAGGCTAACAAATAGAGCAACTGCAGCAGTGCAGATCCCAATTATAATTGCTTTAGCAAGGCCCCTGCCATGTCTCTCACTGGTGCCAGGCCCATTGTTAGATGATATTTGAACACGAGGAAAAATCAAACCAGAGTTTCCTGGATAGAATGAAGAGTGAGGGAAATTTCGCAAATTTTGTGGGACATAACCTGACAAGTCGTTGTAAGATACTTTAAATGCCTTTAAGCTGGCAGGAAGGTTACCGGGTATTTTCCCAGATAATTGGTTGTGAGAAAGATCGAGGTTGACCAAGACAAAAAACTTACTGATTTCATTTGGTATGTTTCCTGACAATTGATTTCCACCAAGATTCAATGTCTTGAGCCTGTCAATTGCACCAACTTGTGGAGGAATAGTACCACTCAAATGGTTGTTCGAAAGGTCCAATGATTCCAGGAAAGAATATTTTGTCACTTGAATGGGGATTACTGATGAAGTAGGGTTTACTGGTAGAATGCCCGGCAGGGGGATACCCCCAGTGAAATTATTGCTAGATAAGTGTAAATGTTCCAAGTTAGACAATGTAAAAAGGTTGGTTAAAAGAGCCCCGTTTAGCTTGTTGAAGCTAAGGTCAATAACATTAATCTTGGGATACATTCCCAATACAGTTGGGAGAGATACCACTAAGTTATTGTGGGAAAAATTCAGATAGGTCAATCTTAAAAACTGAGAAGTATCATTTGGCAGGGACCCTATAAATGAATTCTGGCTCAGATCAAGCACTTCCATATAATTTCCCCATGTCTGCATCATAGACAAATCCCCAGATAACTTGTTATCACTCAAATCCACTACTGCACAGATTCCAAATTTTATTGGCAATGTACCAGGTAGTGCATTTGAAGAAAGGTTGAGCACCTTAAGAGTTGTCATTGCAATATTGTTTACATAAAATGAAAAAAATGAATTAGTAGTTTACAGAGAACAGAATCCAGATTTCTCTTGTTTGACTCCTTTTAGAGTCAAATAACCATGGAAATATTATCATAATAAATGTAGTACCCACTATCTAATCATCCATCATGTAAAGTTACATTATAATTTATATGCAGCCATTAAAGTGAATGGCAAATAGTTGGTGCCGCTGAGAATAGTTTGATCCACAATGTTTATTAGGGTCGAGTAACATAGAATAATGGATAATGACAAATTAGTGATAAAGGAAACTATTACAAAATCCAGCTCTCAGCATTCATGGACACTCAAGTTTCCTGTCACTTATTAATTAATCTATGCCAGTAGGATCTACATGCAGTGAAAAATGAGATTTGACTTCATCGGAATTGGACAACTGACCACTCCATGATTAGTTACAAAGACACAATAAACTACCACAACACCGTATAGTCAATTAATGATAAGGATAATAAAAATGAACATCGATATCCAAGAGAATCCCAAACCATACACTTCTCAGTGTTTGATGACAAATAAAGTTGCTTGATTTGAACCCAGAGACTTCTATAAAGTTAAAAGTACCCTACAACGGGACACATATAAGGACAGTTCATAAGACAACTATCGTAAATATAGCTCCCCAAGATGACAGAAGCTCATGTTCCCTATCACCCAGTAATTCACCCATCACAATAGAATGTATGTTGCAGGTGTGTTCTGATCGTGTGTAAATTTGAAAATTGAAATAATGAATAGGTAAATACCAACATGAAATTAGCACAGGAAAAGCTACGTTGTCAAACAAATAATTTATTAAATACCTACATAGACATAATAAATTCCAAAAAAAGACCAACAATGGTAATCCCAGCACTCTTGCAAAATATTTGCATGGCAATACGACCAACTTTACTCAAATTCACATTGAGAAGTAATGAAGATAAACTGTAACAAGATGATGCCTTTTATGCTTTGGGTCGAGAAATTATGATAAGAATATTGAGACAACACACTAACAAGATATATTTTTTTTTAATTAATCTGACCCTCTCCCTTGAGAGATTGGATCTGATTTTAGAGAGGGGTGACTTGGAATATGCCATGTCTTAACAGGACCATGTAGGACTTATGCACCAAGGGCAGAGCAGAAAACTCCCAAGATATGGAGAGAAAGCGGTACCCAATAAATATGGACTTGCACTTGCAAGTTCTGTATGTGGGAACCTTAGAAGACCATTTCATCTTTAAATGCCCTGTCTTTATGACCAGCCGGAAACCTCTCTGAGGCAGATCTATCTGCACCTCTAACTCCAGACTCTTTACTTCTTACTTGCAACATTTTGATGATTCCAATCACAAGAGGCATCAAGAACAAAACTCCAATATCAGGTCAGCCAGGCTGCGTAGACTTCAATATATAAAACCAATAGATGGGAAGAATTGCATTACACACTTCTTCTTGACCTTGGATGTTAGAAGATTAACAATTGATAGCCATGTTGATATTGAGTTTCTTCATTGTCCTTCGAACCCTTGTTCTTTTGTCCATTGGGCTCTCTAGGGTTTGATGATATCTGTTTCAGCACTCCATTGTACTCGTTTATTTCTTTTATCATTCTCACGTATATTATTTAATTACCGACTCTTTTAACACTTAATTCAGCTTCCCAATGCCTTTTCATCTTTGCAGTTTTTATAATGCTGTTGGAAATTTGTGGCAACCAGTGGCAATTGATATTAAAATTAAAATTAAAATTGAATGTCCACCTTGAGTCTACCATTTCAAAAATCAAATTACACTGGAATCTCTCAAGCAATTTGTTAAGCTAAGTAATTATAAATTTGACTAAATTCTTGAGCTGTTTTCTTTTTCTTAGCGTAATGCACCTAATGACTTAATTCAAAAATTCTGCCTTGATACAATACTTGGACATACAGCTCTATGTGAAGCTGCTCTAAATCAATATTACAAACAATACAAGAAAAATCCAAAACATGGCTGCACAAAGAAAGTACCCGAAAGATTGTTGTGGCTGAGATCCAGACAATAATGAAGGCATTTAGTTTTTTCCACTCCTATTAAGCAAATATGCCCTTCCTATAGGTGAAACCCTGATCTGAAACTATCTACAATACTCTCAAGAAGTGTGATGTATGTACACAAAAAACAAGAGTGTAACTTAAAATGTAAAAATGACATATAAGCAAAAAAAGAAATGTAGAACAAAGGACTGTATAATCTACATAAATGAAAGTTCTGGAAGTTATGATAGCAACAACAAAAACTCAGAACTCAGCTCACCATCACTCTCTATTACTCACAAAGGTGAATTGCAAAGCAAAATTAAAACCTAGCTTGCTAATCTCTAGCTCAAACTGGAACAAATAAAACTCACCTCCATGAAGAAGGCAAGGGTTTTACAAAAGTAGAGTGCCTCAGTTTAGAAGCAAAACCGTAAACCTAGCTTAGAAAAGTGTGCCCATCCTCAATAACCAGGTGTGCCTTGCCTTCATGTTCTTATAACCCAATGCATAGGTGTATTCAGCACTAGATGCCCGCAGCTAGGTGGAAAATTTCTCCTACACAACCATTCCATGAGTTTAATTATTTTACGTATGTGTAATTGGTTTATGTTATGTATGTTGTAAATTCCATATGATAAACCCTTGAGAATTTTATGTGATGAGTTGCATATAGCTGAGATGAATTACATTAGAATATTAAATCAGATAAGTGGGCAGATAAAATCCTATCTTAGAATTCAGAGAGGATCATCAGTCAATATTTGAATTGGATCAGTGCCCTGCTAGGCAATGAAGGCAGTTAGGTATGTCTCCACAGGCATGACACGACAGCAATGGTACACCATTGTCAACCTAACACTCATCTTGTTTGGTCCATGCTATATTCACTACAGCTACACAACAGATGTCATGACATCCTTCTAAGGTCCCTTATGTTCACAGTTCACCTCGCCTCAAGGATATGGAAATCATCATATCTGCACATGTTCCTCCACAACCCATAGTTATCTAGCTCAAATCTTCACCAAGGAGGACATATTTTCTTCCAATCATTACAGTTGAACATTGAGAATTGCATAAACTAATGTTTCAGCAGACATTCTCCTCTCAATATCCCAACAGGAAACTCCAGTCAACACTAATTCCTGCAGACTATTTTATTCTTTGTTGGAAAATATGTGTCATCCACATAAATCAGGGCAATTTCCTCTCAACACAGAGGAATTAGTTCCTAAGTTCACAGTGGACTTAGTTAGACTATGTATCCTATTTGTACATGTCTCTTGTATTTCCCAGATGCCATTGAAAACTTGATAGGTTTCCATATGTTTATTGTATTATAACACTAGGAGACTTGGTTAATGATAATCACTCTGCACCAAATTTCACTCTGCTGGAACGGTGTGTTTGAGAAGAACCCGAACCCTTTTCCAATGTTCGGGTGTGTGAATCGAGTACAGGTATGCAAATCCCACCCCTAGGTTTATGTACCCCTGCTTCACAGATTTCCTGCTATGAATCTGCACATAATATGAATGTAAAAGAGTTGCAAAACAGTAGTGTAATTTTGGTCATAAATGAATACTAGAGCAGAATGGTCGCACACTCATTCTGCAAGTTCCATCTATATCCTTCAATCTTAACAGTGCTTTAAGTGAGACCTTCCCCTCACAAAGATTGAAATGCCAGCATACTAGACTACAACCGAACCTTTGCTGGAAAACTATTCAAATCCTGGTCTCCAAAAAGAGCCAACAAATATAAACTGGCCTATATATCGTTTAAGGTGCAGTTTGTACTGGCCGATTTCAGAACTCTTAAAAGTTATGTTAAGCAAGCACTCCTAAGCACACATTAATTGAGATTATCTGAAAATTGAATCTGAGAAACAAGTTAAAGCTCCAAACTGCCACTCTACCTGTATTGCCTATGAGAAAATATATGACAATAAAATATTTAGACAAGTATCAAGTCTTTCGCCTTTGTTAATTGATGTGACAGATACTTAACTATCCTACAGGGCCAACTGTCTAAACGGCTGCTGACCTATGCAATTAAATACAATGCCTTCCTTCTGCCCTAACTTTTATTTTCTCTATCTTGCTACTTCTTGCCATGCATCAATTACACTTTCCTTCAAATAATTGAGTGTAAATTGTTGGACGCGCTCAACTTTTCACAGTAACAAAGGCTAGTATGTAATAGTTGTCATTATAGAGCAGAGGGAAATTAAACCCTTAAAATCATTCCAATCAGTCTAATCAACTTCAGTCCATTTAGGTGCACATAAATCCATGCATTAGGCTGTCTGAAAAAGCCCTAGATCAGAAAAGAGGGATTTTCTCAAAGTACATTAAGAAAAGATCAAGGCCTATCTTAAATTGAGACTACATTGAATTACTTTTACTAAAATACTTACGAGAACAAGAAGCAAAGAAGCAAATGACATTGAAAGAAGTTTATCCAAATTTCCCTAATTATAGAGGACTGGAAGTGAAAGGAAGTGGATCTTAACAAATGTATCAGTCCGGGTGAAATCCATTCAAATTGATAAGTAATAATCCGATCTCCATTATTCTAATAATTGATAAGTGATGACCAATTTCCATCATTCTAGACACCGTCGGGTTCCTGCTTGTAATAGCTCGGATTTTTTTTTAAGATTAACCAGACGTACAGTGTTATCCCTATCTTTTCTATGCAGGAATGTTCGTTTACATGCACTAACCAGTTTCCTGTTTTTTCAGAGAATCGTTGCTTAAAGAGATGGGTATTTTCACAGAATTTTGCCCTAATTACGAAAAGAGAGGAAAATACAATTTAGTTGTAGTTGATGCTAAGAGGAATTATAACTGTTATTGATTCACAGAAAGATAAGCTTTCTTCCCATATTTCACCTATTCTGTATCAGTAGAGATACTTGTTATTTATTTGGAATCATATCTGCACATCTTAATTACCATTAATGACCATCTCGGCGTCTTTGCATAGGCTCAATTTAAAGACGATTTTTATAACTAAACCCCAAAATCATATAAATATGAATCCTCGTGGGCTCCCATTGAAAGAGCCCAGAGCCATATGGTCTTACCTTGCTCAACGCACAGTGGAAAACCAAAGTGTCTTTTCCCTCCATGTTCTGCAAGAGATCTGGAATTTTTTCGAAGAACGTGTCGCTTGCATAGTGAAAGGAGCCTGCTATGTGAGCATCCAGACTTCTCTCCTCGTCCCTGACATCGATGATGGCTACATTTGGGGATTTGCAGAGGTTGAGCAGCTCATGAGCTATGATATAACTGACTTCAATGGGAGCTGCCATTCTCAAATCCTGCTTTGCACCAAGAGACTCTGAATATCCACTTCTCCTGTTGCGCTTAAAACACTAAAATGACCAGCATCCCATGAAAGTGTTTGTTGTGGGAAATTGCTCTCGTTTGTCAGTGCCAATTCCATTCTTCAACTTGATCTGCCATTGCGTTAATTGTATTGTTAACATTTTCGCCACATTGGGTTCTGACTATCTGATACTGGTACTGGTACTACATTTTGCTTTGAAAGATTATCTCAAGTCTCCCCGAGATGGTGTGCACTTGTTCACCCTATAAATTTTCGACGCTTTAGAATTTAACTCAATTCTTATCAGCATAGTCACTCTACATACAGCCAGATGGGCCTTCAGATAAGAGCAAATCAACACATCGATTCGCTCTGTATTTAAATGGGTCGTCTCAGTTGGAAAATTTTCTTAAGAACTCTTCACATTGGCTTGTATTTCCATTATGAAGTTTACCTGGCCCAATTTATGAATATGCCTGTGTTCTTCAGGTCTCAAATCCTCAATATAACATCGCTAGGTGTTTTCCCCTAAAAGATGAATATAGCATGCCCTAATGCTGTTAAATTGCAAGTAGAATGTCCTCCATTTTGCATTCAGAACCAAACGAAGAAAGGGAATTTAATATGTGGAATTACCCGAAAGTGGAAGAGAAATTCTCCTCGCCAGACCTGCCAACTGGAGGCGCAGTATTCCGGATGCCATTGTTGTTCTTTCTTGCAATAAAATAGGCGTACAAATAAGCCTAAATCTCAATTAAACAGTCAATTTCTCCAACGAGATATCAGGCACTGATACTATAGACTGAGCAGCCCTTTGAGTGGATGGATACTGTGTTTGCTGAGAGCCCGCAGCTAATTTTGTGTTTTGTCCTCCGTTGTGCCCAGAGAAGCGAACTCTTTTAGTGGGAAAATTCTGGTTATTGGGACATCAAGCTTCTTCATCTAGGAGCTCGATCTAGATTTTTTTTATTTCTATAATATTATTTATTCTGTCAGGAATTTTACAGGCGCATTTAAGTTGAAGCAAAACACTAGCTCTGTCATATCCCTAGGCACTAAGCCATTGAACTGCTGTTGAAACATTTTGACATTCTAATTTTCTAGATTTTCAACTATTTAATAAGAAATTTGATTATGGAATAGCTATTTAGTGGGCTTTGGGTCCAGATTTTGAACCAAAGCTCTGATACCATGTGTAAGAACCCGAATCCTATTATTAGAGCCTCTATTTTGTTATACACTAACAGATCTATTTTCTTGTTTATTTATAATAATAACAGGAGCTTGCTGACCTTTTCACATAGCTTTAAACATTTAACATCTTATCATTTTATCATAAGCAACATAAATTAAGGTGAACATTCCATTTATATCAACTTAACAAGAGTAGTCCATGGAAAAATACATGTTCCAGCGGTTGATGATGATACCTTTGTCTTATAGCTCCAGCTGAACGCTCCCTCTGGCCGACCCAACCGGATTTACCTCCCAGCCAACTAGGAAATAAATTCCTAGCCTAGGAAACCTCCACAGGTTCCCTAGCCCTTCGTGCCCAAGTCCAACCAGATATAGTGTGTCCTCAAGAAGAATGTGCAAAACTAGATAATGATACTTTCCTCCTCTCAAACCCAAGAAACCTCCACTGGTTTCCAAGGTCTCCCAAAAATCATAACAAGGCCAAACAATCACAATCAACCCCCACAATCCTAAGCAAGACTCCAACTCCCCCCTTTTCTTCCTTCCCCCTTCCCTTTTATACCCTCTTTCCTCAACCACCTCTCATTAATGTCATTAACTCTAACCCATCCTTGGTTGACTTCTCTTCTAAGCTAGGAGTACATTTGGAATTGTGACATGAATATAAAATTGAGAATTTAATGGGAAAGGATCATGTCTTCTCCCAAGTAAATCTGAAAAGTACATTTGGGAATGTGAAGTGTAATTACATGGAGAGGACCATGTCTTCTCCTTAGTAAATGTGAGGGTACATTGGGGAATGTGAAATGAATAAATATATATTGTTGATAAGATGGAGAGGACTATGTCTTCTCCCAAGTAAATGTGAGGGTACATTGGGGAATGTGAAATGAATAAATATATATTGATGATAAGATGGAGAGGACTATGTCTTCTCCCAAGTAAATGTGAGGGTACATTGGGGTATGTGAAATGAATAAATATATTTTGAATTAATGGAAGGAGACCATATCCTACATAATATTCAAATTGAGAAGGTAAGTGGGGAATTTGAATAATGGAAATCATAAATTTATTTTATGACCAATATTCTCAATATTTTCAGATAATGTAAATATTAACACAATTTGTAGGATAAGATTTAAGTGGGGAATTATAGGTATAGCTAGTGGGGAGGATAAATGGAAACAACCCGATGAAAATGTATGGCTATGTAAGGTTGCTAAAAAAGACATTGGATTCGACTTCAATAAGGAAAAGGAATCGTTTATAGAGGTAAAGAGGATATTTGTGAATCTTGGAGCTTCTACATCCAAGGCTCAGAGTACATGCATGGAAAAGCCTAAGGAACTCAGTTGCGTAGGAAACAAATCCTTCATTATTGACATATTTCCTATAGACCTGCTTGAAGCTCTCAAGGGACCAAAAATAAGTATAGGGATTACAAGAATTGATATACAACTGCACTGGTAAGGGTAAGCCACTACCTAGGAAGCGTGTTGACTTGTATGGGGCTGACCCAGGTTCAGAGGTGATTTAGCCAAGAAAATCCCGGTACTACTGGCCCTTTTGGAAATAGTCCACGGAGCGTGGACTGAGGTCTCATCCAAAGTAGTATGGGAGGGTGCTAGAACTAGGTTTGCACACCCTGGGGGTGTTTCATGAGTTTCTAGAGGTCTGTGGTCTGTCTCGTCGCTACGCGCACTTGCTATCCCTTCGCAACCTGCGATGTTGTTTCTGTGCAGCCCTACTCGGGGAGAAACCCATATAATACCCAAGTACCTTGCTATTTAATCTGTTATTATCTGATTACTTAACTTGTTTATGTAAGACTAATGATTATTACAACATATTCAACAATCATATTAGTGCACACGGTAAATGAAACAGTATAAATGTAAAGAAGGAAATGCACAACAGATACACAAAAATAAGAATCAACTTCTATTTATTAATCTTCAATCCTGATTACAGACTCGCCACCACCCTATGCACTTAGCTGCAGGGGTCGGCACACTTAGCTGTGGACCCTATTAGGCCTTTGTGCACTCAACTGCAGAGCCTCTTCCTACTACCATGACCCAATACACTTAGATTCTTCTTCTATGCTTGAACCATTCCTATTCTTCTCTCTAATTTGCTATCCTTACACTTAGAGCCTCACTTTATTTATACACTCCCATGGTCCGCGGAACATGGGTAGGCTGACATGCACGGACCATGGGTAGGCCGACATGACTTTACATTACATTACAATACTTTAGGGTGGATAGCCCTATGACTCATCCTATACTTCATGCTGTGCGCTTGAAATTTGCGGGGTCTTATAACACCTTCGACCAAAACTTGGGCTTTGAGCCCCAAAACCTACTGTGGGGGGATTCCAGTGGATCATTCACCTTCGATATTCATTATAGAGAGTCGGAAACTAGGTTTTCCTTCCCCGAATGATCCTTGAGAGTAATATCAAACTCTTGAAAAAGCAATATCCATGGTGTTACTCGACCATTTGTGATAGGTTTATTAGTTAGATACCAAATGGTAGAGTGATTAGTGTACAAAAAGACTGGGTAGCCAGTTATATAGTGTCTAAATTTATTTATTGCAAAGATAACAGCTAAGAATTTTTTTTTGTCACTGTATAATTAAGTTCTACAATAGTGAGATTTTTTCTAACATAATATATAGCATAAGATTTATTGTCCTCCTCCTGGCCAAGGATAGTGCCTATAGGTACACCTGATGCGTCTGTGGATATGTGCAAAGGAAACTCCCAGTTTGGTCCATGTAATACTGGTGTTGTTGAGACTAGTTTCTTTAAACCTGTAATAGTTGTGTCACATTTTTCAAACCAACTGAAATCAACATTTCCAGTCAAAGCATATAGAGGCGCAACAATTTGTGAAATTTTTTTAATAAACCTACTATAATAGCCTACATATCCTAGGAAGCTACGTGCCTCTGTTTGCATGCAAGGGGTAGGCCGTAAAAGAATTACTTGAATTTTTGTTAGGTCTACCTATATTCCTACTGCAGAGATATAGTGTCCCAAGATTACGCCCTCGCTCATCATCATGTGGCACTTGATATCACATAAACATAAGCTAGTAGCAATGCATCTTTCTAAGACTTTTTCTAATGTTTGCAATTCTTGGTCGAGGTCATCACCATATGGAGTGAAATCATCCATATACACCTCAAGTCCTTCATTTATTAAATCAGCAAAGATGCTGAGTATAGCCCTCTAGAATGTAGCTGGGTCATTACTCAAGCCAAATGGTAATACTCTGTACGCAAATGTACCCCAGGGATAGGTGAAGATTTTTTCGTCCTGGTCTTTAGGGACAATCTGAAATAGATTGTAGCCATTGAAACCTTCTCAGAAGGAAAATAATTGCTTCCCTAACAAAGTATCAAGGATCTGATCTATGAATGGGAGTGGGAAATGATCTTTTTGTGTCGCCTTGTTCAACTCCTGGTAGTCTACACAGATAATCCACTTCCCATTTTTCTTAGGGATGCCAACCAATGGAAAAACCCATTAACTGTCTGAGATAGGATAAATAAAGTTTACATCCAACAACTTCTGTAACACTTCTTTCACAACGTCCTTGAGATGGTTTGAGCATCCTTCTCAATATAGATGTGGTGTGTACATAGTTGTGGGTCTATTCCTTTCATATCAAGATAATCCCATGCAAAAGCCCCTTTATATTTCAGCAGGACCTGTATGAGCTTTTGCTACTGATCAGTATCCAGACCATCATTAATATTTATAATTTTGTCAAGTTCAATCTCAACAGGTTTGCTGTTATGAACAATAGTCGTCTAAACATGCTAATCATGGGTATCCTTCAGAGGATCCTCCATGGCTTCATTATCTAGGATTTCTTTCAGCATTTGACACTTTACATTGCTCACATTAGCAAGCCGATTTATAAAATTATTGATAATGTCATCTTCAGTATAATCTTTAAATTCTAATGCCTCTAGTATTGTGAGTGGTGAATGGATTCTTTCCTCCAAGTACGTTGGTGGTTGTTTACATATTTTGACAATGGGCAGACTTGGCTTGGGAGGAGGATGCAACACAATATTTTTTACAACATCCCCCGTTGTAATAGTCATGTTGCCTTTTTGACAGGAAATATAAGAATTAGTTGTTGCAAGCCAAGGTCTGCCCAAAATCAAAGGGTGCCCATCTAATTGACTCTTTGGGTTTATGACAAGAAAGTCTACTAGATATTCCGACGAATCAACAGAAACTGTAATATCTTGTAAGGTTCCTTCGGGCTTTACCACCGATTGATCAACAAGTTCTAATAAAGTGGTGGTTTGTTCGAGGGCTATAGTACCAAGTGCTTGAAAAGTTTCTTTTGTTAAAATATTAATGGCTGCATCCAGATCAACTAGAGTATTGGGAAAAGAGCAGCCATATATCTGAACTGTCACTATGGAATTTCGAGGATCTTCATACCTTAGTGGAGTTTGCCCTCCCAAGATTAAATTAGATAATCTCCTTACAATGTGAATGGTCGGTGAGATTTTTGCTTTCCTAGAAGGCTTCTTTACAAATAGCTCTTTAATTGTTTTAGCATAGATGGGTATGCCTTGAATGGCCTAGAGGAGAGGGATTTTAATACAAAGATTTTTTAGTTCCCCTACAAGATCGAAATCTGGATAAACAATAGGTTTGGGTATCGTTAACCTTTCATGGAATGGGGAAGAAGTGAATATAAGTTTTTCATGGTCTTCATGCTGATATGTCTCTTCTCCTTATTTTAGTTCGGTATTAATTATAATTGGTGGTATATGTACAAGTGGGGATTCAATTTCGATTGATGGTTGATCCATGTTTTCCTCAGGGGTGGTGATACATCTTGACCTTAATCTAAGTTCATTACATTCTTTCTGCTCAATCTCATAATTTGAACTTTCAATAATCTAAACCAACTGGACCGGTCTGTTATTGGGATTCAGATTCAGTTGAGCTGGCAATTGAGGCCACAGAAGTGGTTAGGGATTTTGTTGTAATGTATATGGAGCTAATAGTGCAAGTTGAGGCTGAGGACCTATCCCCATAGGTGCATTAGATATTCCCAAAGGTCACTACCAATTTGTAGACCAATTCGGATTTTGAGAGGTTGAGGAAGGCCACTGGGATTGATAGGGATTGACCTGCCAAATAGGAGTAAAAGGAAAATTTGGCCAGCCATATTGCATTGGCTAGGATGTCGTAGGGAATGGTTGGGTTTGCCAATTTTGGTAGGGTTATTGGCCTTGCCATGCTTCCCCAAGGTTATGTTGCTGATTAAACTATGAAGAAAGAAAGAACTGGGATGCGTCTTGTGACATACCTATAGATTTAGCTTGCCACTATCGACACTAGTTCATCAGATATACTGACTCTGTATCTTTTTCTACTTCCTGGAATACTACTTTAAGCCCTTACAATGATGGACATTGTTCAGAAGTGTGCTCTTTAGTACAAATAGTGCATGCCTGCACCTTGTCTAATGGGAATTCCCATTGGTTGTGCTTCTTTCAACAACGTGGATAGGAGATGGCCAAGTTTTGTTCTACTAAGGCTTGCTTTTGTTTAGCCTGTAAGACGTCCAACTACATTGTGAGAGTGACCAGGATTTTCATCTTAAAATATTCCAGGAGGTTACCAATTTCCATTTGCGTCACACCCCCACTGTGTGGTTTGCTTCCCCTCCTCATGGGATCTCGGATTCCTGTTCCTCTACGTTTGCTTCCTTGCGAACACCTGATACACAAGTGAATTATTTCATCATATTCTTCCTGACAAATATCTCATTTTCCCATTAAATTTAGAGTTTCTACCCATTCCTCTTTCATTCCTTTAATTAAGATATCTCTTAGGACTTCTTTCGGTAAGGAAGTGTGTGGAGACCTCTAGAAATTATAATTAAATCGTTCTACATATTCTTCTAGTGTTTCATTATCTTTTGTAGTCACCTTAAAAATTCCATCTTTCAGTTCTGTAGTCTTACAAAAGTCTTGGTATATTTTGAGGAAGGAGGCTTTCATATCGTCGCAAGAATTAATAGTTAACCCACCCAGATGCATGAAACATCTTAATTTTGCTCTTGTCAGGGTGGAAGGAAACATCTTTAAATTTTGGGGGTCAATATTGTAGTCATGCCCTCTACAAAGGACATCAAATTCAAACAACAAAGAATCGGGATCCTCTATGATCATCCGATGGAAAGTTGGGATGCTCTGCAGAGGAATAGCCTTGATGGGGGCATTGGCCACTTGGTTGACTATGGGATACTCTAATGTTGAGGTTTGACCTTGAGGTGGCTGATCTACCATTTGGTCAAAGATGTGCCAATAACCTTCATGGATTTCAGGGGGTGCTTTTTGAGTAAATGGAGGATTAGCAACCCGAGTTGGCTTTGGAGCACTACCTAGATCTAGGATCAGAGGAGATCCTTGTTCAGACAACTGTGGTTCTACCTTAGCGGTCCCACTGCTTTCTCCTTCTCCTTCTCTTAAGTTACAATATTTTCCCTCTTGTAGAGGATCAAAATGTAAACTTATTGTAGCTTGAAGACTCTGTTCTGATCCTCCAACTTGGATTTGAATCTCAATGTAAGCTGCAGATGGTGAGCCTACTACTTGAGGGATAATAGTAGAAATTTTTCTAGATACTACCTGGAATCCTACGGACACTTGAGACACATTTTTTCTTATGATTCATCTATAAAGGTCATTCTCCCAAGGTTCACTGATCCTTTGGGTTTTGTGGATTTAGGTTGGGGGTTCTGATCTTTGTCTATCTTTATATTCCTAGTCATTCATAAAAACCAATTCCTATTTAAACTCTAAGATTTTGCTAAAAAATTGGTTGGTAAGCAAACACTTTACTTGCTAGGTATGCAAGTTCTTACCTTCCTTATTTAAAACCCAATTCTTTCCCAGTAAGATAAAAAGGAAATCACTTGAAACACTCTCCTCGGCAATGATGCCAAAATGTTGGTGCAACAAGATGCCTTTTTACACACAATCTTAATTCCTACATTAATTGTCAACCCAAGGTAAGTATTTTTATCTCAAGAGTGTCAACACAATCTATTCAGTGAATTCAGAGGTTAGCTAATGGTAAACCATTTCAATCACTAATAACTATCTCTTCAACTCAATTCACACAACTCTTAAAGAAATAACTAGCAAAGGAATGACTCTGAGACAACTCTTAACACACTCTGTTATTTTGTCTAACTTATTCCAAATCAAATGAATCTGAATGCAAATGCAAAGGATCACACTTGGCAACCTTTCAATAGAATTAAAATTAACTCACTCGATCAAGAAAGAGAACTGTAACAACTAAACAACAATGTTAATCTATAGAAAATCAGAATTGAACAACAAATCCTAATTGAAGGGCAATTGATAATTGAAAAATAAGAAAGAAAATACGATAATTGATTTCTAAACAACAATTTTCCTCTATAAGTGGATAACATAAATTAATACTATCTCTAATATATACAATAACATAAATCAGAATGAACAACAATCTACTACTGAAACTAATATAACCAATCCAATCAAAGCATTACTCAAATACATCACACGGCTAAGTATGAATTATAATCATCAATCCTCACAAGAAGCAAAATGTTATTAACTAAACATTAACAATCAATAAAGATTGAATGGAAATATTATAACACAAGAAAGCAGTAGAAATTCTCTTGACGGGCCCAGAGTTGCTAAAAGTCTCCGCTAAGGAATACCCAAAATATAAGTGAAGATAAAACGCAGTCTTTCTTCATTAACATAAGTAACCAGATTATAGTGCCACTGTGATTCCAATATTACATGTCTCAAAAAGAATAATTATAGATTACATAAGTCTTAACTGATTTTTGTTTGCCTTTCAACCTTATATATAATAGTAAAAGAGTAAACTAGATAAAAGCGAATCCTTAGGATCAAGGGACCCTGAGGATTTCACAATACATAATCTGATTCTGTCATGAAGTAGCATTGGTCTGCCTAGTCTCTCACTACCTTGCCTACCTCAAACATTTTCTTTCCATTTTACATCCTGGTGCTTCTCTGTCAAGTGAACAACTATTGACAAATCCATGTCCTCTGCACACAAGGATAGTAAAAAGTCAGCTTCCTGTGCTACATTTGTCTAATTTGTTACCACGTGATTTCATCCAATTTTAAATGTTATTTCATTTATTTCAATCCATAAACAGAGATAATCATGTAAGGATAAATATGAAATAAAGCTATTACTGAGGTGAAAATATACCTTTTTCTTGACCCAACACAGAGTCCTGAAGTTTTGTGAAGAAGGCTTTTGGAAGCTTTCACTTTTGTACTTTGGAAACCATCTTAATGAAAAAGACTAGACTGGAGCTATTCTCTTCATGAGCACATTTACATGCATCGTGTACTTCTATCATTGTGTATTGATTTATTTTATGAATTGATAGCCATTTTCCTTTATATTGTTTCTCATATGTATATTTTCTCATGCAGTTCTGTATTCTTTCATTTCTGAAGATGCTTGGACTATTATTTTTAATACATTTATGAGCAAGTGTTTAAATTATATTTGATGTGATATATGTTTATCAATTATTTTGACTAACTATTTAATCAAAATAATTATTTCAAAGGATTTTCATTTCTTTTAGTCTTTGATTAATCTTCATTGTCACGTACTAAAGATAATGATTGTAGATCACACAAGTATAAGTAAAATCCCGGGTAATATATGGAGAGGTTAAATATATATATATATATGTATTTGAGTTGAAAACCACCCCATCTATCACTTATTTTTTGGTTATCAACACCCTATCCATCCTATCACATTTTTATTGGGAAACTGTTCCTATTATATCCAGTCAGAGCCACTAATCCAAACAGATAACTGACACTATTCAAGTCCCCGACAGGGTGGTTTCCACCATGTTGTTGCTGATGAGCCTCTGTATTACAGCAAGAATGATGCAACTCCCAAGGCTACCGAATTTTAATTATCAACCCAGGGTTCGTACAAACTTAAGAGGTATCAGCACTATATGTGCAGCATACAATGTGTCCTTCCTTTGATGTCATGATGTAATGGAGTGCATGTACTAAAATCAGACCCTAAACTAATTGCAAAAAATGAATTGAAATGGAAACCCTAACCTATTGCAGGAAATAAAGTACAAGGAAACAAACATATTCTAATTGCATAAAGATCATGAACTAAATCTAAAAGAAACCTAACTTAACCCTATTTATCACATGTGATTATTTAAACTAACTAAGCATGGAATCCTATCTAGAGAGTGCTAACTATTGTGTGCATGAATAAATATAAGATAACATTTTCCTTTTTATCTTTTTTCTTGAAAAATGTAAATGCTAATCTTGCTTAGTTATTTGGCAGGGGAGACAAGTGTGGAGGGAAACGAGTACACTGGTTTAGATGCCCTGGAGGGAAAGTAGGGTCCTAATCTTGGATTCTAGTTATGTTTTTTCTCAATTCATGCTCAAAATAGGCCACTACAAGTTTTCCTACATGATGTCTACAGGAAATACTAGTTCCTACAGGATGTCTAAAAGATCCCTTATTTTATTACAAAAACTAGGACGGAATCTTAGGAAGAGATCTAGAACGTGCAATGGAGCTTGGGAAAGGTGGATAATGGAAGAATAAGGCATGGAGGTGTTGGACACTATCAAGAACTCAACCAAGGGATTCAAGATGGGTAGATTTCCTCAATGGAAATGGCAATTTTTGCTTGTAAAACAATTGATATTTTAGTGGATTTTGGCGATATGGTTGGATGAGTCTTGCATGAGGTGAATGAGATGGGATCTCCCTGAAATGTAGAAGCTCCTACAAAAACACACATTATTGTCTACATTTATCCACAAATTCATCTATACATGGGAACGATTTAATAAATGACAGAAAATTACTTAGTCTAAAAATCATAAATTTACGAACTAGTGAGCTAGTAAATCTATCAAATGCCTAACCTAATCAAGTGAAAATGGATTGGGGTATTTTTTTTAATCAAATAGAATGTTTTTGTGATATTATGAAAGTGTAACCAACTCGATTGAAGCTCACTATCATGCTCTAAAAAATAGCAGAAATTTATTGTTCTTTGCCAAAAAGGAGTTCCAGCGATCTAGATTTGGGAATACAAAGACTAATCCAAGTAGCTCTATGATTACTATGACCTTCCAAAGATTTTCCAAGGATGAAATGATGCTTTTTATCCTGCAAAAGAACTTACATCAACCATTTAACCTAATTCTACAACAAGAAATCATTAATGATAAACGAAGAAATGGAAAGAAATAAGAACACGATATGCATGTGAATAAGAAGTAAAAAGAAGAAAATAAATGATAAAAAAGGGCTCTGAGGCTCCTAGGATGGCTAAGCCCAAGGAATAACGGAGTCCTATGGAGGATACCAAGACTTAGAAGCTGAACATGACACCAATCTTCATTATTTCCATCAATATAATTATATCCTTGCAAGAAAATACAATTGAGCTACAAAAATACGATTTCTCTCCACGAGAAGACTAATAAAAAATCTCTCTCTAGAGGAAAATTCAACTTGGTACTTATACAAAATGATTAGGAATCATTCCCCGTGAAAGGAGGAATCTTTCCCCACCAAAATCCTTCGATTAGAGTATTTGGTTCTCAATACTAGGAATCTGCATTAAATGGTAGGGAACACATTCCCATATTTTCTCAATCATTGGAGTTCCACAATATGTGCCATAGTTCCATAATATCTTGTTTATATATTATTTAATACTGATCCTCCTATATTAGGGATCAAGTCCCTAAATTATCTCTTCCTCCAAACCTTCATAATCTGCCCAATATTCTCATAATATTCCAAAAAATAAATAATATTAGGCCCAAATATGAAATTATTCATAAACTTTCCAATGAATATATTAAAGTTAAAAATACATTATCTAATGCAAAAATAGAGGTTTAATGTTGTGAAGGATAGTTAGATGGACCTTAATTTATGTTTAGTTCATAGGCATGGGCCTTAATTTATGCCTAATTTAGAAGTCCATCATATCCCCCTGTTGAAAGTGTTGCTCATCATCTGAGAAAGTTAGTGACCTCATTGTGCCTCATTCATGGCTATGGTGGCCTCTCTCTTGAACATTAATAATATTTGCTATAAGTTCTGCAAGTACAAGCCCAAAAATCTATTTGTGCATAGAAAAACCATTGTTTCTTGAGACTATTAGCTTGCCTTCTTCCTCTTATTCAAGATGGGTTCTTGAATATTTTTTAGTTTTCCAAGGTATTCCACATCCTTATCAACCTTCTCCTACCTTCTTCCACCATTTGGACACCACTGAAACCCTCAAAATTATTTTAGATAAGAACTAGGACATCTTGTAGTAATTCCTATCAAAACTACAGGAAACCATGTTAAAACTACAAGAAACCTGTTTTGAGCATAAATGATAGTCTGATCCTAGGGTAGGATCTCAACTTGACTTCCATGCCTTTCTCCCATTTCTATAACATATTTTAGGCCTTGGACAGAAGCTAGAAAGAGATTATAGACCTGTTGGAAAGCTTCTTTTCATCACTGCAATTTGAGTTCTGTTTTGATGGTGAATGTGTTATTTCCTTTTGTTGCCTTCTTCTTCTCTTTTATGGCCTGGATGATTGCCTGATGGATTTGGAGTTCTCTATTTTGATTAGGTCTCTCTTAAGCTCTGCCATCTTGGGGTTTAGCATAATTTGTTCATTTATTCCTTCTTGTAGCAGCATTTTGCCTTCTTGTAGCAGTCATTCCTCCTCTTTTAGGGTCTCCTAACTGTATGGGAGTGATGATAAATGATGAAGAGAGCTTGGATGATGATGTTAGGGCTCAAAGGAGGTAGTGTAGGTTTGTGAAAATAGAGAGGATGCCCTGTTTGCTTTTTCAAGAAATTTTACGGTGAGACAAACTGTAGGGTTTGTTCTTGAAATTATTAAATGGGATGGACGAATGATGGATAGATAGTGGATATGAAGCAGATGAAGGGCTTGGAGTGTTGTGGTGACTTGAAAAAAATTCTTCTTTTAACTGTTGTCCCCATTCCTTGAAATCATCACCCTTCCTAATTTTGACTTTTCAACATTTCATGAGTGAAGCAGTGAGTAGCAATTAACTAGTTGAAGGCAGTTGAGACTATTGACCCATCCTTAGCTTATAAAACCTCATCTCACATGCATCGACAACAAATTTATAACTATAATATTCTCAAGAGTATCGGTCAATAATATTTCATACCTGTACCTACTTGATGGTTGTTGGAGAGACATGCATGCTACTGTTGAGTTGATGTTGTTTTGCTGCTAATGACTCAAGTACATCTTCTTGACTACATTTTATTTTTTGTTGATCTCATTTTGTTGATGGATTTTCTTCTTGTTGATGTGAAAATGTTGAGGGACCTATATCAACCTTCCCTAGATAATACAAAACCTTTTGATCCATATTTCCATCATATTGCCTCTTTCAGCTTCTTCTCAGCCTTCTTGTAGAGATCCTGTAGTAATTCAGAACTTCCTATAGAGATCTTGTAGTAATTCAGGATAGCCTCTTGTAGCAGACTTGTTTTGTCGATATCTCCCAAATGGTTGAATGGATTGACCTGAAATTTTCTGAGCATGTTTCCATCACCATTATGCACCTTCCCTTAAAACATTCTTGGCCAATGGATGCACGAATCTCGAGAAAAACTAAAAATGTTTGAAGGTGATGGAGACCAATTTCTTGGCAACTGTGCACTGGAATTTGTTGAAATTTCTTGGGAATGTTATCATCATCCATATGCATCTCCCCATGAAACATATTTTTAAATGGATGCACAGATATTTGAGAAAATAAAAAAATGGATGTAGGTGATGGAGGCCGATTTCTTGGAAATTGTGTACTAGAATTTGTTGAAATTTCGTGAGCATGTTACCTTCATCCATATGCATCTCCCATGAAACAACTTGGAAAATGGATGCATCATTTTAGGTTATGGAAAAAAGTAAATATTTGCTCTATATATATATATTTTTTTTTCGTGTAGTAAAACAGAGCATTCCTGTAGTTTTTTTGGACAACAAGTAAACCGAATGGGAAAAGCTTGAGAATGATGGGTGGATAGTGGAAATTGATGAGGGTGATGGATTGGAATGGCCTTGGCCTTGTTGGAGCATTTGAGAAAAGGAAGAGAAAGTCAAAATTTGATTTCTTTTGACTAGGATTGACCATTTTTTTCTTATGGTGTCAACTTGTTTTGTGGCTTGTAGATGTTGGAGAGTACATGCATTCATTAGAGAGACACATGTATCAAATATTTATTATTTTTTCTTTTATTTTCTTTTCTAGGTCTACTAGCCATCTCAAGGAGGTTTTCGAGTAGTAGGTCTGCCTAGGTGCCTCGAAGGAGGTTTTGACCTAGGATCTTTTATTTTTTCTCTTTTTTATTTTTTCCCAACCCATTGACTACCTCATGGAGGTTTTCAATAAGTGAACCAATCTGAGGCACCTAAAAGGAGGTTTTCACCTGAGATTTTTTTTTTCTCTTATTTTTCATGTTTTTTTTACCCTTCCCTACTTGAAAAAGAAAATCACTTTCAAGTATAAGAATACTTCCAATGGAGCCATGTGCACCTCAAGATGACAAAAAAACTGATGTGTAGGCTTGAAATGTATGCTTTGAGATGTACCTGAATTTGAGTGATCAAATGCTTTGACTTTGATGATATCAAGCATGATTGAGGAAGAGAGTATTGTTGCACCTTGTTGATTTTCTCGAACCAAACCTCAATATAACTTTGATGCCCTTGGTTTGCTTCTTTATCTGGATCATTCTTCACATCTTCTTCTACCATGACCTTCAAATCTTCCTCTTTTTGCTAATTTTTATCTTGAATACATGGAGGATTTGATGGTAACCATGAGGGACCTTTTTCAATCCATAATTTTGATGTCTTCTCTTCATTAATTGCAGCCCAAGATTCTTTAATCTTCTCTTTCGAATCTTCTTTTTCTGCATGTTGTCCCTCAATGGCATCAAGAGAATCACATTTTTGTAATGTCCTTCTTGAGCTATGGTAATACCATTTAGCTCAAGTGAAGATGTTTGGAAGTGTTGTACCTCAGCATTGTAAGTGGACCAAGCTACTTCAATGTGTGGGTTTGGAACTGGTGGTACAGGTAGTTAAGTGGGAGTGTATATTTGAGATGGATGTGGTTTAGGTTGTTGTTGTGGTGGAGGTGAATGGTAGGAATAACATGGAGTTGGGTATGGAGGATATTGAGGAAAGTATTCAAGATTTTGTTGATGACTCCCATAAGTTCCTTGCCAACCTTGTTGCCAAGATTTGTTTTGGGGTTGAGATGGCCAAGGTTCCCAAGGAAAGGGTGTGTTCCAATTACTTTGAGATGGATGTACATAAGTTTGAAATTGTGAATTAGGCTCTTGCATCATGTCTGGTTGAATAGGCTACCATGGTCCTCTTGGAGCTACATAACATAGTTGCTTTGGTGATTGACTTGCTCCATTGTCCTCTTGGTAAACTTCCTTCAACCTTGGTAATGATGGACAATGTTTAACATCATGTGATTTTGCATGGACAACACAAATAGCAACATCTTCTTTTTCTTCATCTTGCATTTCTACTTTTTTGGTTAGATTGCTAAGAATTTCCGCTTTAAAATTATCAAACAAATTTGTAGGTTTAGATTGACTTACTGATCTTGATGTTGATTGACTTACTCTTCCCCTTCCTCTTGATATGTGTTTGCATGTTTCAAAACTTTCTTCAAATGATAAGTGGTATACATCACCTCTACTCATGAGATCAAGGAGATCAATCCACTCATCCCTAATTTTTCTAAGAAAGAGGGTTTTTAGTGTGTCAGATCCTAAATGATGTAGTTTTTCCCTCTTAACATTAAACATGAACCTCTCTATTAGATCCTCAAGGCTCTCATCTTCTCTTTGATTCATTCTAAAGATCTCTTCCTTAAGATCATTGTAATGTACCTTAATAATAAATAATAAATAATAAAAATATTAAATATTAAATATTAAATAAATAATAAACAACAAATAAAATAATAAATAAATAATAAATTATTAAAATAATTACATGCTCTAAATAAATATAAATAAGAATAAACATAAAAATAGTAAAAATCAGTAAAGCTATCAAAAAGTAAAAACAAAAGAAATAAAACAAGAAAATAAGTAAAAATCAGTAAAACTATCAAAAAGTAAAAACAAGAGAATAAAACAAGAAAGCAGTAAAGTTGCATGTTGACACATAGAGTGTGTGCATGTGGTTCCCCTTCTAATATTTGCTCTATTTAATAGATGGTGAGGAAGTTGAGAGACATTCCATCGTTCCAAGATTCTATCATTCATTCTCTTGGGAGAATAGTGTTCTAAGACAAAGGATTCCCTGGCAGTAGTACGTTGATTGAGAGCTCAGGGATGGCCAGTTGTAGCAAGATTTTGTGCAATTGAGCCTACGGTTGGGTGGAGAGTTGTCCCCAAAACCTTGTTGCGGTTAGCAGACTTCAACTGAAATCACAGGTAAGTGTCTCTACTTATAGTTTTGAACTTTGATGTTAATTAGTTGATAATTGCATGTTGATTATAAATTTCTTGATTAATCTAATTAATTACATGTTTACTTTGGGCTGTTACAATCATGATCTTTATATTTTTGTAGAAATATCTTTTGCGTATCGCTCCATGATGTTATTGAATTAGTCCCTAAACTCATGAACCATTTAAGAGCCCTATCCTTCAATGTTGCGAGAAACAAACTCAATTTTTAAGTTTTTGAGTTTTTGATATGTAACCATAAGATCTACAAATAATTTCAAATTCAAAGAATGCTACAAGAAGAATGTTGCAACTCCGAAGGTTACCGACTTTTAGTTATCAACCCGGGGTTCATACAAACTTAAGATGTATCGAAACTATATGTGCAACATAAAATGTGTCCTTCCTTTTTTTCATGATATAATCGAGTGCATGTACTGAAATAAAACCATAAACTAATTGCAAAAAATGAACTAAAATGGAAATCCTAACCTATTGCAGGAAATAAAGTACAATGAAAGAAACATATTCTAATTGCATAAAGATCATGAAATAAATGTAAAAGAAACCTAAATTGACCCTATTTACCACATGTGATGATTTAAATTAACTGAGCATGGAATCTAATCTAAAGAGTGCTAATTGTTGTGTGCATGAATAAATATAAAATAAATTTTTCCTTTTTATCTTTTTGCTTAAAAAATGTACATGCTAATCTTGCTTGGCTCTTTGGCAGGGGAGACATGTGTGGAGGAAAAGGATTACGATGGTTCAGATGGATTGGAGGGAAGGTAGGGGCCTAATCTTGGCTTCTAGTTATGATTTTTCTCAATTCGGGCTCAAAACAAGCCACTACAGGTTTTCCTATAGGATGTCTACATGAAGTACTAGTTCCTATAGTATGTCTATAGGATCTGTCACACGGAATCTGTCAAGGGTGCGGACACGACTGACCTTCCTAGAAGTCTAAGACATTCTAATGACAAACAAGACAAAATGGAGTGATCTTTCTCTAAATACACCTTTTACAACATGAAAACTACAAGTGTTTAGGCTTACCTTATTCCAAAACGCTGTTGTTGAAGTCCGTTCTTGACGATCCGGATGAGCTCCTCCTTCAAGTCAATTCCTGCAACCACAAACAATCAAACAATTACCAAGCACTTGCATTTCATATAATAAAACATATATTCAACATGCAGACCAAGGAACACATGAAATAACTCATTAACACAAGCTATTGAGAAAAATAAACCAGTTTGTATTAATAACGAAACAAAGAAACTCTTACAACCTGGCCTTGGTGTTGTGCAAATTCCTCCCAGGGTCCATCAAGGGTTTTCCTCTACTTTGACAAAGCTCACCCTCTCCCAAGTAGAATCAAGTGAAGACAATCTCTCCTCACAAAGGCTCTAATGGAAGACCTAAATCCTGCAGCATTTACCCAAAGAAAATGTATAGCTCCAACCTCTTCTCCTTCTGGCTCAATGCCTTCATTTATAGTGCTGTAAAGAGGTTATTCAGGTCCACTATCAATGGGATCATCCCCCTCTATGGGTGGGATAGCTCCCTTATTGATGGGATAAGTTCCCCCTTAATAGAGATACATGAACCAACTGGAGGCGCATCCATTTCATCAAACCGACCTCTAGAATGTTCTAGAAGTAACCACAAGTAACTTTTTCAAGATAAAACTCGCGCATTTTGCCTTTTACAGAGGGACGCACCTGTCCTTTAACATACAGAGCGTCCATGGACGCAGATTTTGTGAACATGGTCAGCGTCCCCGCAGTTAAGGCTAGAGAGAACCTGCGACCCCAGAGATAAACATGATTTTTACAAGACTTTCTCTCTTCTTTGAGTTTGAGATGGATAACAGAGGCATGAGACTTGCCTAAGAGGGTAGCATGACTTGTTGATTGGAGCCATACTAACTGTAAGTAGTCAAGGTGACATTTTTTAGTGTAACAGATTGCCCCCTAAAGTGCGAAGCCTGGAATAGAATAGGGTTTTGTAATTCTAGGAAGGGTGAAGCGCTTTATCATTTCAAGGATTGCCTTGTGGATGGCCTGGTTGGAACCTGCAATTTTCAACACAAAATACATGGATAAGATTATATCATCACTGAGGTAGGCATTCCCATACTCAGATTCAAAACTTTAACTAATGGACTAACTATTCTGATACAGGAATGATCTTGCAGTACATCATTTTTATAGACTTTTGTAGACACAGTATGGACGCAGCCATCTGTTTATGATTAGTCTACATAGATAATGAATACAAAACTCCTCGCAGCCTGGATGGTAGAAACTAGATCCAGGGTCTTCACTTCTACTTCCCGAATTGGTACGATTCTAGCCATGTGATTAAATGATTCGATGTCGAACATGGTAGAAACCACTTGATTACCAGTCAATGATGTAAACTGTTAACAAGCGTGAGAGAAACCACCAGTAATGTCAATGGTTCTCAAAGTACCAAGCACAACCCGTGAAATGTGAATAGATGTTTTGATGTCGAACACTTCACGGAATCCTCTGATCGAAAGTCAATGATGTAAACTGACGTCAAAGGCGAGAAACCTGCCATTGATGCATGCAGACTTCAAGGTACTGTCGATTCCTAAGTCATCTTTCTAGATAATGTGTCGATGTCGATAGAAAGCGACCCGTTGCAGGCAAGCCTGCAACACGAAATCATTGTTCAAGTTGAAGAAATGTTGCTGTAAGGACTGACTCAGGGATGGTCAATGGATGACAAGTATTTTGCAGATGAAAGTTTTGCTTGCAGACCTCTTGAACACATAACGACACAACAGATGGTTTGGTGACGAATAACTCAAAGTTGATCCCTGAACCCGGTTAAAGATTTTCAAAGTGATTTAGTCAACTGTGAGGTAAAAGATTTCCCAACCCAGGTGAATGAAAAGTGTCGTGTTCAAGAGCGGTAATAAAGTTTCTTCTGAGGCAAAAGGTGACAAATAGGTTCATTCTTCTCTTTTTTCCCCCACCATTTCTGGCAAGTACCTCTTTATTTTTAACAAGCTTGAGGAGGATAACATATGCTTGATTATAAGCTCATCCTTCGGACGAGTCCAACCTAGTTTAAATGCGAACCCTAGGAAGGAGTGGTTCGTTCCTGTTTGTAATTGAACAGGTCCTTTACTGTAAAAGTTTAACGAGCCCAGTATAGGAGAAACTCGGCGTTTTTCAATTTTAGAGAGTCTGAAAAACTTAAGGAAACTCCACGTTGAACTTTTTCGTATATTTGTGTCCCTCAAGCCCGAAAAAGTATAAAATAATACCTGGGGGAACCGCTTGATCTTGCGACCAAGGAGTACTTTCATAATAGTATCGTTGACCTGAAAAGTAAAAAGCGATCAAAGACACGTCGTTTTATTTCCTTATCGAGTTTGAAACGACAAAAACCCGGCAATCTTTTCCTGATTTTACGGTCAGAAAAGAGCTAAAAGGGGACCGTCTTTTAATTCCGTTTTAACGAGTGAAAAAGAAACACTCGGCGATCTTTTCATGTTTTAGGAGTCAGAAAAGGGCTTAAAAGATGACTCTGAAATTTTGTTTGTGAAAAATTACAATTTCCCTTGAAATCCCTTCGTCCTGCACAAAAGCGACACATTACTCATACCTGTTTAAAATAGGCAAAAATACATTTGAAAACATCTTTTCATGGTAAAAAATGAACTAATTCATCCAAAAAACCTATAAAAAGACCTTTTACCATGTCATTTTTACCGTTTCACTGTTGAGGTTGAAAAAGGAGCTTTTGACAAGAAACTTCCCGTGGTTGCTGCGGAAAATCTGACCGTCGGAATCGAACGCCGCTTCACCGAGGTATTTTACACATCCCACTCTTCATTTTTATCCGTTTAGTTTTTTGTTTTTGGTCTCTGTTTCATTTTTTGGGGGGGTTTTGGGTTCAAAATGCGCCCCTCGGCGGACGCAGGTGCCCTTCGGGTGAGCCGCGTCCCCCGACTTTTTCTCACACGGGAAAAAGGTCTGGGGACGCAGTCCGCCTTCAGGCGAGCTGCGTCCGGACGCCCTGTGCTAAAAAGCCGGGGTGCGTCTTCCGCAAAGGGCGCATTTCAAAACCCTAACTCTCTCAAAAAACCACCAAATTTTCTCAAATTAATTTCTAATTGACTCTTTTGATGTGCAGGGCCCAAAACATGTTAGACTGGAGAGAGAGAGAGCACGTAGAAGACGATGAAGCTGCGATTAACCACCAACCCTCTCTGGATGCCTTAAGAACATGTGGATTGTACAAATATTGGACCATACCGGGCATGAGGGGCCAGGTAAGATTTTTGGAATGGCTAGTTGAGCGATGGAACGTTCAAGATCAATGCTTTTACATTGGAGGGCACCAGCTCGAGATAGAGCCCTCGGATGTATACTTTCTCACTGGCTTGCCAAACAGAGGTGAGCAACTCAACCTTGCGGGGACCAGGCCGGGTGGCCAATCCCTTGATGATCTCCGCGAGGAGTGGTGCAGACCAGGGACTCGCCATAAAAAGGGCGTGGAGATAAAGCACATCGCTCTGGCGGAACTTAGAGTTATTGCATTTACGGTCACTAGGATTTGTGGCGCGGCCGCCTTGCACATTGCTTCCGGATCCCAAATGCGGATGGCAGTTGACTGTTACCAAGGCACCATCTTCAACTGGTGCGAAGCTGTGTCGGCTCATATGAAGAGCCAACTAACCAAGGCAAAGAACGGACGACTAAAGACTTTTGGATATGGGCCTCTAGTCGTGAGCTTTGCCTTGGAGAGAGTTCCTATGCTGATCCCTCAGCAACTCACTGTTGATGACTTGGGTCCTCGGGAGCCAAAGCTTGTTCGATGGGTTGCGGTGATGGCCCGGCATCCTGACGAGGGTGCTGCAGTGGTTCGATTCTCAGACAGTTACTTCGACTGGCTAGAGGGCCAGCTTTTTGTGATACAAGACTTTCCATATGCCGGAATGGATTTCAGAGGTGATCCGGACATGGTTCTTCCACAGGGAGAACAATGGGATGACAGAGGTACTTTCATTTTCTAATTATGTATTTTTTATTTTTCATATATATCGTCTCAAAGTAACAGTAAAATTTTAAAAATGCAGATGTTGGACCACAGCGTCCAGCCAATCTCCGGCCTTACGACAGACGACATCCAGCTGCACCGGCACCGGCCTTACAGGATGCGACAGCAGAAGTACTAGCCGATTTGGAGCATGATCTAGAGCGTCTCACGGCAGATATACCTGAGACTACTATGGATGACATTCCAATGAGGCTTCAGCGCTTCGTGGTCGCAGTCCCTGGACCGTTTAGGAGATTTCTGCGCAAGATAGCCCGCGCAGTGGTGTCGTACAGAGAGCACCACCAGTGATTGACTAGTCACTTTTGTAGTCACATGTGACATTTTTGACTTTTTGCACTATCATTTTGCCGATCATAAGGTGTGTTAAACCTATGATCGAAGACGATGTATATATTTTTGGACACACTTCTATCTATATCTATATATCACTATTATCGGCTTATCTTGTTTAACATGTATGATGAAATGTCTTTAAATTTACTTGCATGATTATTATAAATGTCTGTCCAACACTTGAGAAGCAATTGCATCTGCTAATGTATTCAAAGACCTTGGAATATGTTGATATTCAATGTAATCAAATTCACGTTCCAAGAGACGCACTCTCAAAAACAACCTTAATAACACAGGATTTCTAATGGCATAAACTCTATTAAGCTGTAATACAACAAGTTCAGAATCTAACCTCACTATCAAACGTCGAATTCCAAATGAAATAGATTCGGATAATAATTCAACCACTGCACTGTATTCTGCAATGTTATTCGTTGTTTGACCGAGGCTTACCCCATGCATAGAAACTAACTCGTCAGAGGGCGAATAGATAACCCAAGCTGCGGAAGAGATATTCCGTGTACTACGACAAGCACCATCAGCAAATCCAATGTATGTTTGGAGAGGCGTCGACATCTACAATATCAAGAGTAAAACCAAGATGAGCCAAAATAATGACGAAAAACCACACTTGCTAAGCTAAGCACACTGACTAAACTAACACACTTGCTAGCTAGAAAGGAAATCTAACCTATCTAAAAATTTCTCCATCCACCATTTTAAGCATAATACCTCTTTAGGTAAAGTCCATTTCTGGGTTTGCCCAAAGAGTCCCCATCAAAATCAACTAACTCATAAGCCCCTTTTGCTAGCTTTCGCTTTACAATGTAGGGCCCATGCCACATGGGAACGAATTTTCCAGCACCTAGCTTATCGTTAGCTTGATCATATAATAGTACTAGGTCTCCTTCCGAAAAACTTCGAGGGGTTACATTTTTATCGTACTGAGCTTTCATTCGTTTCGCGTGAGTCTCGATAGCTAAAGTAGCGTCACGTCGAGTCTCATCTAATTTAGCTAAGTATAACAACCGTTTCTCCTCTTCGGAAGTAGCTGGAAGTAATTCGACAGCCATTTGAAGTGATGGGATTTCGCACTCAATAGGTAACACAGCTTCTAAGCCATAAACTAGCTGAAAAGGGGTGAAACCTGTTGAATTTTTCACTGAAGTTCGATATGCCCATAGCGCCGAAAATAACATGTTATGCCAATTCGTTCGATGGATACCAATGATCCGTCGAATCATGACGACTAGAACTTTGTTGATTGACTCAACCAAACCGTTGGCTTGCGGATAATAAGGTGTAGAGCTATCGTGGCGCAAACCAAGCTGGCTTGTAAGTTCAGTCATCATGACATTTCGAAAATGGCTTCCATGGTCCGTAATGATTGCTTGTGGGACACCAAACCTAGTTATGATATGATTGAATACGAAAAGTGCAGCTGTCTTGCCGCTTGCGTCGAATGTAGGCATCGCCTCGGCCCACTTAGTAAAATAATCAACCGCAAGGATGATATACGCATGCCCCCCGGCCGAGTGAGGGTTACAAGTAATAAAGTCAATGCCCCATTTGGCGAATGGACCAGCGGCAATTATAGGGTGGAGAGGAGCAGGTGGAGCGCGCATCTTGCGATCAAACACTTGACAGTTGTGGCATTTTCTGACGGCAAGGATACAATCTTTAAACATAGACGGCCAGAAATAGCCAGCGCGCAACACCTTCTGAGCTGTGGCATACCCAGACATATGACCGCCACATGCTCCAGAGTGACAATCATTCAAAACTCTCTCAGCCTCATCGTGAGTTAAACAACGTCGAAAAACTAAGTCTGCCCCCAGGCGATAAAGTGTATCTCCAATAATTCTGTATTGCTGGGATTGAAACCGAATTTTTCGACGGTTTTCCTTGGAAGCTTCAGGCCGAAAGGTTTGGGTTTGGAGATAGATGATTATATCCCCATACCACGGATCTACAGTGCTAATAAGAAACAAAGATTCGTCCGCAATGGACTCCTCTGCCACAGTCTCTGTGTCAGCACTCGGGAAATCACACATCAATTCCGCGAAGACTAAAGATTTCTTAGACTTGGACTTCTCAAACTCCAAGTCGAACTCTTGCAGGATGACAATCCATTTAGAGTACTTGCCCCCTAGCAGTTGTTTTGTCAAGATATAAATCATAGGGTTGCAATCCGAAATAACAGTAGTTTTGCGGAGAAGAATGTAGTGACGAAAACGCTGGACAGCTTGAACGGCTGCCAGGGCCAATTTCTCCACATGCGAATATTTTAACTCAGTTGGATTTAAGGTTCTGCTAAGGTAATATATCACATGCTCTGCCTTGAATTCATCTTCTTGAACTAACACCATTCCAATGGTGGAATGCGAAGCTGCGAGGTATAAGAAGTAGTCCTGGTTGTAGTTGGGAGGATGCAATAACGGTGCATGGGTCAACGCGTGTTTCAGTGCATCAAAAGATTGTTGAGCAATCTCGTCCCAAAAGAATTGTACGTTCTGTTTCAACAACCGTGTAAAACCTTTAGTGACCTCGGCGTAGTTAGGGATGAATCGGCGTAAAAAGTTTGCTTTCCCTTGCAAACTTTGGAGTTGGCGCAAACTCGAAGGAGGAGGCAATTGGATGATAGCCTCGACTTTCGAGGGATCGACGCGAATGCCGGTTTTGGAAACAACAAATCCCAGCAATCGACCTGTTTCTATACAGAAAACACACTTGTGGGGATTCAACCGAATTCGATAATGCCTACACCTCATAAAGATTGCTCGTAAATGGACAAGGTGATCAGCTCGGTGTAAAGAATGAGCAGGCAAATCATCGAGATAGGGTTGCACAATGTGCTTGATGTCATGAAATGCATAAGACATGGCCCGTTGAAAAGTAGCACCGGCATTCTTAAGGCCAAAAGGTAATTTGCAATAAGCAAATGTCCCCCATGGACAAATGAATGCCGTTTTTGGTTGATCGGCAGGTAGAATATTGATTTGATTATACCCTGAGAAACCATCCATGAAGGAAAACATCTCACTTCCGGCACAATCATCAATAATTTGATCGATATAAGGCGTAGGATAGTTGTCTTTTGGACAAGCTCGATTGATATCCCTATAATCGATACAGATTCTTATTGTTCCTTGTTTTTTATTGACGGGAACAATATTCGATACCCAATCCGTTAACGGGATCGGATAAATGAAACCTGCTTTCAACAGCTTTTCGACTTCGGCTTTGATTGCAGCTGCTTTTCGAGGGTGAATCTGACGCAACCGTTGCCGAATGGGTTTAGCATCCGGGTAGGTTTTGATTTCATGAACAACAATGGCAGGATCGATTCCTGGCATTTCTTCGTAGGACCAGGCAAACACGTCGCGGAATTCTTGGAATAGGGCCTTGTAAGTTTCAATTTCTTCGTCAGTACATGCGGCACCTATATGAATGTTCTCCTTGATTCCGGGCTTCACTGAAATATCAATGGGAATAGTACGAGAAATATTCCCTAAATTCAGCTCTGAATCAGAATGTTTCGTTGGATCCTGAGCGTCTTTGACATATTCAGCGGTAAAGATAGATGAAAAATCATTTTCAAAGCATCATCCTTAGGTAAAAACGAAGATCTGTGATGGAGATCGTCCCATGGTAGATCATCTACACTTAGGATTTCGCGAAGTTGTTCGTCAGATGACACTTCTTCGGGAAACGTTATCCGTTCTAAGGGTGAGGTGAAAAGTGACTCTTCACTGACCACATTCATTTGGTCGGTTGAATGAAAGTCGGTAAAAGACATAAGAGCTTCATAAGCAATCTCATACGGACTCAACGGCATAACATCACCGAGTGAGTCTAGCTCAGAGTCAGAGGGAACATACCAAGGATCATCATAAATAATGTTTTCTGACGTGATCATATGAATTGTTGCGAACGAAGGGTCTGCATTGAGTGGAGGGAGAGGAAAAGTTCCCAGTAAACCGGAATCCTTAACTAAACCTACACCAATGTCCCTATAAGGGATTGTCGTTTTACCAACATGCTGGATAGTTTCTAAAGAGGTTGGGTCGGATGAAAAGTATGTCAGCTGATCAATAGTCACGATCTTACCGTTATGTGGAAACTTAATGACTCTGAAGACCGATGAAACGACCGCTGTCATAGCATATGACCAACTTCGACCCAAAAGAAGGTTGTAGTCTAGAGGGGCATCAACCACTTCCACATCCAGACTAACGGTTTTACCTTCGACCCCTATAGGCAATTCTTGTAGAATACCAAACGGACGGAACCCACGGCCATCAAAGGCCTTAAGGATGGTGGGGGATTGGTTCAACGAAGGAGAACCAAGCGATCTCCAACATTGAATCGACATAATACACGTAGAAGCTCCCTCATCAATCACAGTCCGATGAATAGGCCTGTTTTTGACTATCACTGGAATTTGGAAAGCCATTTGATGGGGGAGACGCGGTGTACTACTTTCTAGATCAAAGATCATTAGGTTCGGGTCCTGAACATCGACAGCTCCAATAGCCGACAAAAGCAATTTTCGTTGCGCTGGACATGATTGCAGCACTTCGAGTGCCGACATTGCTGAAGGTGAAACAGCTAAGTCTTCAACAATGTTGTAATTCTGGGCTGCTCTCGCATGTGGATTGAAAGCAGACCTTCGAAGTACACCCTTGGCGGGCGGCTTAATCACTAAGTCTGGGTTAGGTTTTTCGATCTGTAGTGGATCGGAACCAGGAGCTGAGGTTGATGGGTTAGAGTTAGAAGATTCTGCTTCTTTACCATCAACAGGAGCCTTACTACCATAATCTTGCGATCGAGTCGCAATCCTGACATGAGACATCATCAAAATGGGTTCTTCACTGGCATTCGAAGAAGAACCTATCATCTTATTTTCCTGCTCGGGGAATGGATTCTTTAACACAGCAGGAGTCGGAGAACCTTTGACTATTTTCACTACCTCGGCCCGATGAGGGCAGTCTCTCGTAAAATGATCTTCTTCACAAATGAGACAAGGATAACGAGGTTTGCGCTTTTCGTCATTAGTTTCCGACTTTTCCGTTTTCTCCTTTGGAGCCTTGTCTGCTTTAGCCTTCTTCTTTCCTTTCTTCTTTCCACCGTTTTTGGATTTGGCCGTAGATGACTCTACAGCGTGAATGTCGGCGGTAAGTTCAGGAGGAGAAGACTCTCCTGTCGGAGAATCAGGCAAAGTGATAATTGGAGTATTGGAGGTCTTGGAAGACTTCTTCTTACTCTTCGTAGTCACGATACCGATCATACCATCAGCGGCATGAGATCCCGAAGGAGCAGCAGCGATTTGGTTTGACTTTGGAAGATCCGGAATTTTCTCGTGTAACGTACCCGACTGAGTGTAAACTAAGTCAAGGTATTGTGCCTGAGCAATGACTTGCTCCTCAGTAACTACGCCGGCCTTAGCTACATCTTCAGTAATTCTTGGTAATAATGATTTTACAAACCATTCAGCTAAAATTTGGTCCGGGATAAAAACTTTCACTAATCTCCTTCGACGTCTCCACTCATGGATGTGATCAGAAATGTACGTGGATGTCGATTGTTTTAGCGAAGTTAATAATTCCGTACCATTATCGTATCTGACTGGTAACTGAAAATGAGTTAAGAATGAAGTAGCTAACTGGCTAAAGTTGTAAAAAGAAGCCCGTGGCAACTCAATGTACCACTTGGCTGCGAGACCAATGAGTGTACGCTGGAAAAGACGTAAGCGGATAGAATCATCTGAGATGGAATTTGATGCACACCAGAGGTGGTAAGTCATCACGTGATTAGACGGATCCTCTCCAGACTTACCTTCGAACTTGGGTATATCGCTGGGCAACTTATTTGGCATTGGCGGCCAGAACGGAAGATATTGAATTGGATCGTTCGTTAGGCGCGTCAAGTCGGGTAAATCTAAAGTCGCAATAAATGGTAACTGCCGGTTAGGATCTCTGAAACTCTGAGTCACAATACCAGCCCCAGGAGGAGGATATCCAGGATAACTAGGAACAGGATTCGCATTGGGGATATTATATCCTCCTGGAAAACCAGGATTAACCGGACCGTACTGGGGTTGTTGAGGTGGTTGATAATTGTACCCAGGATACGGTTGATACTGGTAAACCGGTTGTTGGGCAGCTTGACCAGGTTGATACTGTCCCTGGTACGGAGGTTGAACAAATTGAGGTTGAGTAGTAACAACCGTACTTGTACCAGGTTGACCTGCAGGCATCTGGACTGTGGTTTGAACCGTGGGTCCAGACAACGGTACAGATGTCTGAGGAGCGGTTACAGGGACAGTAGAAACCGGAGCTGCCGATACTCCAGATGTAAGCATGGTAGATGAAGCGGTAGTTGCTGCAGCCGTGTGAGGTGGAGTACTCGGTGCAATTGGCGGCTGAGTAACTACAGAAGTTACAGGGGTCTGAACACTTGACTGGACAGGTTGCGGTTGCTGGGGTGGACCAGGAACTGCAGGTTGTCCTGCTTGAGGTACCGACTGTATACTTGGTTGCGACATCTGTTGACCCTGTGACGGATCCCATGTTAACATTCCAGGGTATTGACTCGTAACAGGTTGAGGATACTGAGATCCATAGCCGTATTGAGGATAGGGTTGATAACTGTAAGGTGTAGTCCCATATGATTGCCCTTGAGGTGGTTGATAACCTTGACCAGGGTATTGACCCGTAGGTTGATAACCTTGAGGTAAATACGAATACTGGGGTTGACCTTGACCTTGAGGTTGGTATCCTTGAGGTTGATACCCTTGGGGTTGATACCCTTGGGGTTGCCATCCTTGAGGTTGCCATCCTTGAGGTTGATACTGATACTGAGGTTGACTTTGGGGTACGTATTGAGGCTGGGGTTGATACCCTTGGGGTTGATACCCTTGAGGTTGCCCCCCAGTCACAAATGAAGTACCTTGAGGTTGCCCCCCAGGCATTAACGAAGGTTGCCCCCCAGGCGGTAATTGGCCACCTTGAGGTTGGTTAATGGGAGTTGAACCTGACATCATATAAACTTCACCTATACTCAATGGTACATTACCACTGTTTCCAACTAATAACCCATGATCAACAGGTTGAGGAGATGCTCCCGCAAAGGTACCAGAAAGTGACTGATACCCAGTAGGAACAGAAGGACCGCCATGTAAAAATGATTCAGGACTTTGCGAAAACACAGACGACTGACCAGACATATTTACAGGAGAATGAATTCCTCTAGGTGGAACCGGAGTACGAGGTGTAGAAAAACCTACTGAGTTGTCTAAAAAATTGGTTAATGCAAGGTACCAAGACTCACTTCTAGGAGGACTGTAAAAGATGGATTCACGCTCCCTTAGATCAAGGGTAATTAGATCTTCAGAATCAGAAACGCCTATTTCTTCCTCTGGAACAAGTTCTTCTATAGCAATTAATCCAACAGGAAGATTTTCGGTGATAATTCTTTCTATTCTTGGTGAATCAGGAACACTAGGAGTTGGAGTAACAGGTTCTGAAATTTCAGGTTCTTCGCCTGTTTCACTGGCAGATGAAAAACTACCAGCAAGCTCGGAAACTGTAACAGCTTCGGGATTGTAACCTGTTTCTAATCTTTGGTAATCTGGATGGACTACCAAAGAAGATTCTCCTTCTTCAGGTGAACCTACTCTACTGCCACTAGGAGGAGTTACAAGGACCTTTAACCCTTCTAAATGACCCGGAATGTCTTCAGGAGATTCACCCCGCGATTTACGGAGTTTTCTTAACAAATCTATCCCGGTAACAATCTCAGGAGACTTGCCCCGAAGTCTACGGGACTGTCTCGGTAATTCCGCCACAATTAAAGATTTTAACTACAACACACGAAATCAAAGTAAAAAATTTCAAATCAAACCACCTAAAGTCTTCTAAAGAACCAATCAAATTTGAAGCACACGCCTAAATAATCTAGAGCGTCAAACCACACACAAACAGTAGTCTTCCGGACCAAAAGCGCTAGTTGGTGATTAGGCCCAACCTCGCAGGATTCAGTACAGAAATAGTGGGTGGAACAGTTACCCCGGCAACCTGCTTAATGAATAGACTGGACCAAGTTCCTCCACTTTAACCGTCTCGAAGTGAAGCGAACCCCCCAGAAAATCCAAGTGAGTATAACCGACGTCTGCTCCAGGTACAGTGGGACCTTCCCTCCACCGTCACCTTGGGTAGAATCCTAGATATTATGGCCACTAAGGTTACCAATCACAACAATTACACCTGGGGGAACAGTCTAAACTCCGACAGCACGCAAGGGCAGAGTAGCAAGCTCCAATCCCCTTACCGGCTCCTTGACAACAATCCAAGGTTTACCGATAAGTGACCCCTGGCTCCTCGACAATGGTTAATCCGAGGTTTACCGTTTGTAATACGTACTGCCTGGCGTCGTTCCCAACGAGGGAGGAATGATCCCCTCACTGGTTCGGACACGAGCTCGTGTTTCTCCTTTAAGAGGAGCTTTCCCAGAATGTAACTGAAACAATTGGATTTGTTCTACTCAAGATAGACTATCTGTTTGGTTTTGTAGTCTTGGAGAGTTAAGTACTCACCTACTCCAAGACCCTAGCCTAAGCTATGTTGGTGCTTCAGAGCCCTAGAAAAATAAAGATTACTAGATTGATTTTAATTTAAGCGTTACTTTTAAGGTTGTTTCTTAAGTCAAAAGGTGATGGAAGTGAAACTAGTGGTATGTTGACTCGACTCGAAACCACTACAAAATGCACCTAAAATGATTTATCCACTACTTTACTTTTTCGATGAATTGCTTAACTAAAAAGTTGAGAGAATGCAATCCTTATAAAAGCAACTTCTTAATTGAAGACAATCAAAGAAACAATTCGTTTTTCTTTTCCAAGCATAAAAACATAACTTCTCTTTACATGCACGAAAAAACTCTTTTCTTCTTTTGAAAACAAAAAGCTACTTGAAACAAGACTTTTAAGAAGATGTTTTTGTATTTTTCTTTTAATAAAGCAAATAAATCTAATATAACCAAAAATCAATCTTAACAACTCTTAAAATCTATGAAAATGCACTCATAAGCAAACTAAAGGCAAATTTACTCTAAGCAATCTTAACGAGGCCAAAACTAACAATGATTATTTCTAAGGTGTTTTACTTGATCACAATCAAATCAAGGACTAGCTTATTGCAGAACCAAAAACTAGTCAAAACAAAATTCTAATCTTTTTGTCCTTTTTGAAAATGGAAATCAATACTTTAAAAACAAGCAATTCGAAATTTGACCCAAAACAACTCAAATGACAAGTTGCTCAAACAAGGAGACTTTACGGCAGGCTCAACTTCTAAGAAGGTTGACTAACCAGAGATATCTAAGGCTGGACAACTTTCTAAGCTCAAAGTCACTACAAAGCCTTACCAAAAATCAAACCCTAGGTCTAAACTTCGTTGAAAACCACTAAAACACTCAAAGCTCACAAAACGAGTTCAGGTGAGAATTCTTGACAGGGTACTAAAGGATCTGGGCGGAAAACACTAAGAAAAACAAAATCTAAAAGTAATTTAAGGCAAAAATGGAATTTTCTTAACTTTTACAGGAAGACGCAGGCCAGCAGTTGTCACAGGTGCGGCCCCGCACTGTGCAGTCGACAACAGCGCGTCCAAGGACGCACTGTGCAGCACACAGAGACTGCGTCTTTCTGGAAAAAGGAAGAAAAACTAAAGCCAACTAAAGCTACAGCTAAGCCACCCAAATACTAATTCTCACAGTCAAAAACCAGAAAATAAAAATGATTTTCTCAAAGCAAAGTTCATATAAAGGAAAAGACTCTCTCATTAATGGATTCCCCAGCGGAGTCGCCAATTTGTCACACGGAATCTGTCAAGGGTGCGGACACGACTGACCTTCCTAGAAGTCTAAGACATTCTAATGACAAACAAGACAAAATGGAGTGATCTTTCTCTAAATACACCTTTTACAACATGAAAACTACAAGTGTTTAGGCTTACCTTATTCCAAAACGCTGTTGTTGAAGTCCGTTCTTGACGATCCGGATGAGCTCCTCCTTCAAGTCAATTCCTGCAACCACAAACAATCAAACAATTACCAAGCACTTGCATTTCATATAATAAAACATATATTCAACATGCAGACCAAGGAACACATGAAATAACTCATTAACACAAGCTATTGAGAAAAATAAACCAGTTTGTATTAATAACGAAACAAAGAAACTCTTACAACCTGGCCTTGGTGTTGTGCAAGTTCCTCCCAGGGTCCATCAAGGGTTTTCCTCTACTTTGACAAAGCTCACCCTCTCCCAAGTAGAATCAAGTGAAGACAATCTCTCCTCACAAAGGCTCTAATGGAAGACCTAAATCCTGCAGCATTTACCCAAAGAAAATGTATAGCTCCAACCTCTTCTCCTTCTGGCTCAATGCCTTCATTTATAGTGCTGTAAAGAGGTTATTCAGGTCCACTATCAATGGGATCATCCCCCTCTATGGGTGGGATAGCTCCCTTATTGATGGGATAAGTTCCCCCTTAATAGAGATACATGAACCAACTGGAGGCGCATCCATTTCATCAAACCGACCTCTAGAATGTTCTAGAAGTAACCACAAGTAACTTTTTCAAGATAAAACTCGCGCATTTTGCCTTTTACAGAGGGACGCACCTGTCCTTTAACATACAGAGCGTCCATGGACGCAGATTTTGTGAACATGGTCAGCGTCCCCGCAGGTAAGGCTAGAGAGAACCTGCGACCCCAGAGATAAACATGATTTTTACAAGACTTTCTCTCTTCTTTGAGTTTGAGATGGATAACAGAGGCATGAGACTTGCCTAAGAGGGTAGCATGACTTGTTGATTGGAGCCATACTAACTGTAAGTAGTCAAGGTGACATTTTTTAGTGTAACAGATTGTCGCCAATTTGTCACACGGAATCTGTCAAGGGTGCGGACACGACTGACCTTCCTAGAAGTCTAAGACATTCTAATGACAAACAAGACAAAATGGAGTGATCTTTCTCTAAATACACCTTTTACAACATGAAAACTACAAGTGTTTAGGCTTACCTTATTCCAAAACGCTGTTGTTGAAGTCCGTTCTTGACGATCCGGATGAACTCCTCCTTCAAGTCAATTCCTGCAACCACAAACAATCAAACAATTACCAAGCACTTGCATTTCATATAATAAAACATATATTCAACATGCAGACCAAGGAACACATGAAATAACTCATTAACACAAGCTATTGAGAAAAATAAACCAGTTTGTATTAATAACGAAACAAAGAAACTCTTACAACCTGGCCTTGGTGTTGTGCAAATTCCTCCCAGGGTCCATCAAGGGTTTTCCTCTACTTTGACAAAGCTCACCCTCTCCCAAGTAGAATCAAGTGAAGACAATCTCTCCTCACAAAGGCTCTAATGGAAGACCTAAATCCTGCAGCATTTACCCAAAGAAAATGTATAGCTCCAACCTCCTCTCCTTCTGGCTCAATGCCTTCATTTATAGTGCTGTAAAGAGGTTATTCAGGTCCACTATCAATGGGATCATCCCCCTCTATGGGTGGGATAGCTCCCTTATTGATGGGATAAGTTCCCCCTTAATAGAGATACATGAACCAACTGGAGGCGCATCCATTTCATCAAACCGACCTCTAGAATGTTCTAGAAGTAACCACAAGTAACTTTTTCAAGATAAAACTCGCGCATTTTGCCTTTTACAGAGGGACGCACCTGTCCCTTAACATACAGAGCGTCTATGGACGCGGATTTTGTGAACATGGTCAGCGTCCCCGCAGGTAAGGCTAGAGAGAACCTGCGACCCCAGAGATAAACATGATTTTTACAAGACTTTCTCTCTTCTTTGAGTTTGAGATGGATAACAGAGGCATGAGACTTGCCTAAGAGGGTAGCATGACTTGTTGATTGGAGCCATACTAACTGTAAGTAGTCAAGGTGACATTTTTTAGTGTAACAGGATCCACTGTTTTATTACAAAAAGCGGGCCCAAGGATTAGGAATTGATCTAGAAGGTGGAATGGAGCTTGGGAAGGGTGGATAATGGAAGAATAAGGCATCGGGGTGCTGTAAACTACCTAGAACTCAAGTGAGGGCTCCAAGATGGCTAGATTTGCTCAATGGAAATGACAATTTTTTCTTATAAAATGATTCATATTTTAGTGGCTTTTGGCGACATGGGTGGATGAGGCTTGGCTGAGGCAAATGAGATGAGGTCTCTCTACAATGTAAAATATCTTGGAACAACACACATTATTGTCTGCATCTATCCACAAATTCATCTATACATGCGAAAGATATATTAAATAATGAAAAATTACTTAGTCTAAAAATCAGAAATTCGAAAACTAGTGAGCTAGTAAATCTATCAAATTCCTAACCTAATAAAGTGAAAATGAAGTGGGGTAATTTTTGTTATTAAATATAATGTTTCTATGGTCTCATGTAAGTGGAACCAACTCAATTAAAGCTCATTAGCATGCTCTAAAAAATAGCAAAAATTTATTGTTCTTTGCTAAAAAGGAGTTCCCGAAATCTAGATTTGTGCATATGAAGACTAATCCAAGTAGCTCAATGATTACTATGACCTTCCAAAGCTTTTCCAAGGATTAAATAGTTCTTTTGATCCTACAAGAAAACTTACATCAACAATTTAACCCAATCCTACAACAAGACATCATTAATACTAAATGCAGAAATGGAAAGAAATAAGAACAAGAGATGCATGTGAATAACAAGTGAAAAGAAGAAAAGAAAATGACACAAAAGGGATGTGAGGCTCTTGGGATGGCCAAGCCCAAGGAAACTTAGAGTCCTATAGAGGATACAAAGACTTAGAAGCTGAACATGACACTGATATTCATTATCTCCATTAATTCAATTACATCCCTGCAAGAAAATACAATGGAGCTTCAAAAATACGAGTTCTCTCCACAAGAAGACCAATAAAAAATCTCTCTCTAGAGGAAAACTTGACTTGGTACTTATAAAAAATTATTAAGAATCATTCCCCATGAGAAGAGGAAGCTTTCCCCACCAAAATCCCTTGATCAGTCGATCTCATTCCCAATACCAGGAGTCTGCATTAAATTTCAGGGAACATATTCCTATATTTTCTCAATCATTGGAGTTCCAAAATATATGTTGTAATTCCATAGTATCTTGTTGATTTATTCTTTAATATTGATCCTCCTGTAGTAGTGAGCAAGTCCCTAAATTATCTCCTCCTCCAAATCTTCATAATCTGCCCAATATTCTCATAATATTCCACAAAAATAAATAAAATTAGGAAAAAATATGAAAGTATTCATAAAATTTCCTAATGAATATATTAGAGTTAAAAATACATTATCTAATGCAAAAAGAGGGGTTTAGTGTGTTGAAGGATAGTCAGATGGGCCTTAATTTATGTTCAATTCATAGGCATGGATCTTAATTTATATCTAATTTAGAGGACCATCAGTTGCAATGATTTTCGAGGCTTCAACATTTTGACACTAGAAGGAGGGCCAAGAATATGAATGGCAAGGAGAACGAAATCTAAATTAACAAGCCATTCCAATAGTCACCCCACCTCAAGATCACCTCCAACTTCTAGATCCTCATATAAAAGTTTTATTTCTAGATCAAAAGTTGAGCAGTGACCCCCAAAATCTCCTAGTACATTTCCTAAAGCACCTTCTTCATAATACAATCCTGAATTACCTGAGGTCCAAACTCTAATAAAGAAATTATAGGAATTTTCTATTTCGACAAAAAATCTTGTGCCATACGAAGCATCTAAGGGAAGTATCACTTCAATTTTGCAGCCAACTAGGATTTTAACTCATTCTCAAAGCGAAAAGATTGGAGATCCTCCATTTGAATTTCCTCTTCCTTATTTTGGAAAGAAGACTAATAAATCTAAGTCATAGACATCAACATGTGAGGTTTTATCAAATTCCCCACCAAAAACACGTTCATTCTCTGGATTCATTCCTCTTAATATCCACTCTTCTCAAGGTATTGGTTCTAGTTCACCCAACTCAACTACACAACTTGCCTCTTCTTCCACACAAACTCCCTCAATATCCACTTCCCCTCAAACTCCAATAATGGCAGGTCAACCACCACAAGAACCACCACTAGTTAGACCATGGGCCAATCCTAGAACTGTGCAAATGGCACCACCTGTTATGAAACCAGCTCAAGAAATGATAGAAAAGATAGATCAACGCCTTAGAATTCAGCCTCTTCGAGGGGGCAACCTCCTTTACATTACATAAATGAACAATTCTTGGATGATACAAATGACAAAACCTCCTTTCTATATATAGGAGTCTAAGGAGTCACAATATAATCCAGCCGACCTAACAATAATAATATAAAGCCACAAAAATAACAATAGAGGGATTCTATGGGCACAAAAATAACAATATGGGGGTAATAGGGGCACAAAAATATAAATAAGGGGTATAACTACAATAGTAATGGGGTAATCACTAGTATTATAGGGACCCAACATGCCCCTCTCCTTCAAAAAAAGTGTTGTCCTCAACGCTTGAGTGGTTCTGGATACTTCTGCGCAGCGGAAGCATGGTGGGCCCATAACCCACAGGTCCCAGGATCGTAACCTGGCTCTGATAAAAAATGTTATGAAACCAGCTCAAGAAAAGATAGAAAAGATAGATCAACGCCTTAGAATTCAGCCTCTTCGAGGGGTCAACCTCCTTTATATTACATAAATGAACAATTCTTTGATGATACAAATGACAAAACCTCCTTTCTATATATAGGAGTCTAAGGAGTCACAATATAATCCAGCCGACCTAACAATAATAATATAAAGCCACAAAAATAACAATAGAGGGATTCTATGAGCACATAAATAACAATATGGGGGTAATAAGGGCACAACAATATAAATAAGGGGTATAACTACAATAGTAATGGGGTAATCACTAGTATTATAGGGACCCAACACCACCCCTCCGTGATCTACCTAAGCATCCTGAAAGATGGCTGTCGAAATCTAGTCTTGATGATGGATTGTCTGCTGAGGAACATATCCATAATTATATGTTAGTTATTAATCTTAATGGAGTGGATAAAGAAGATTGTGTAGTAAGATTATTTACTTATACCCTCCCAGGATGAGCAGGCTCATGGTATTTTTCATTACCACCAAGATCTATTACTAATTGGGACATGTTGGAAGAGAAATTTTTAGCCAAACTTGGTGATGATCGTACAATCACATCCCTTATCAATGAAATTTCTAATTGAAAATCTAAATCAGGTGAAAAGATCAAAGATTTCATGTCCAAATTAAATAAATTACTAAACAAAATCCCAGCCACATCAATCCTTGGTGTTGATGTCCAAATCAAGTGGTATATTTCTTCTCTTCCTTCTAATATAGCAATTTTTGTAGTTAAAGCCAATAAGGCTACTTTGATAGAAAACATGAAAGAAGCCCTATGTGTGGAAAGGAGAATAGTTGCATTAGAAAAGAAGACAATCCAGGATGATAGGAAAACGAAAAAGTGTACATTTAAGGATGAACCAAAGAAGAAAGCCCCTAAGGATGCTTTTGATCATGAAGGCCTACAAAAAGTCCTTCAATCCATGTCAAATGAAATGGTAGAGATTAAGAACCAGGTAACTGAATCCTCTTCTAAGAAACCTTTTATATCCTTCAACAGGAATCAGGCATCTAATCCTCAGCCACCAAACACAATATATAATGTCGAATTTGATTTAGAAGAAGAGGAAGAAGAAAATGCATTAGCTAATGAAGGGAATGAAGATGAAGAACTCGTTGAAGTACATGGAATGTGTGATTTTGTCCTTCCTATTTCTAATAATGAAGAGAAAGAAGCTCTACCTTAGCACTAGTATAAGGGCCCTCCTAATTCAACATAATCAAATAAAAAGAAAAATCTGTGAACCTCTGTTACCAAGGATAAAGTGTCCAATAAAAAGTGTTCTCCCAAATCTCCACAACCAACTCCATGCTCATCTAATCCTCTATATTCATATAAAACCTTGGTAGTTACTGATACCATGGAGTATAGCATAGTGGAGGATATGAATAAAACCAGAGTTAATAGCTACCTTCATGATCTTGGTAATCTTAAACATTAGTAGAAGATATTATTGAAAGAATTGAACGCAATTCCTACTTCTCCTCTTCCTGCTACTATGATATCCCAAGTTATCGAAGGAATGGGTAAACCTATCAATGATTGATCAAATAAGGTTGATCCTGCTTAGGCCATCTTAATTGGTGATAGATCCAATTCACATACTCCCCCTTTCCTCTTGACTTATAAAATCTTCAATAAAGATTTGCACAACTGCTTAATAGACTCAAGGGCCTCTTCAAGCATTATGGCAAGAATAGTCTACACTAAATTAAATGTTTCTCCCGAAAAGTCTATTGTTCACATTGTGCAACTTGAGAGAACAAATGTTGAGGTCTTAGGAGAAATTAATTCAGTCACTATTAGACTCTCTTCTAATATGAAAGTTTGTCAAGTAATTGATATATTAGTTGTTGATATTCCCAGATTCTACGGTTTAATTCTTAGTAGAGACTGGTTGGAAAAGATCCATGGCTATTTTGCAACAAATTGGTCTCACATGTGGCTCCCTTGCAATGGGAAGACAAATAAAATCAGAACTGACTAAGAAAGACTTCTAAAGCATACAGTAACTAACTTTGAAGATGAAAATAAGCCAATAGCTTTTAACAATAATATCATTGGAAACTACTCTACTGAGTCATTTTTAGGAAATTTCAATGCACAAAAGTCACCTTTTTTGGACAACTTTGCTACTTCCCATATTCAGAACTTTTCTCAAACAGATTCTTCTAGATGTATAAATCTTGTAGATAAAGCATTAGTTAAAACTTTGTTTTGGACATTATATTTTTATGGATCTAAATACAATGATGGTGCATGAGCTGGTTGTATATTAATTACTCGAGAAGGAGAAAAAACCATGCTAGCATGTAGGTTATAATTTGAATGCACAAATAATACCACTGAATATGACACACTAATTCAAGGTTTTTATAAAGCAATAGGCCTTGATATCCAATATCTTCAAGTTTCTAGAGATTCAGAAATTGTTATAAAGAAAGTAAGAAACATCACTCATTATCTTTCTGGACATTTAAAACATTATCAATCATTAGTCAAGGATATTAATTCACATTTTCTAGCATTCAACATCTCTCCTATACCTAGACTTCAAAATACAAGTGTTGACCTTATGGTTAATATAACATCCAATCTTATACCATCATAGGATTACAGTCAATATAGGTTTTCCATAGAATTAATTTTTGACCATCCATTCTGGATAATGTCACCAATTGGTGAGACTTTAACAATGAAAAGGATATCATAATCTTTTTAAAATCAAAAGGGTAATATGACTATCAAATAATTGATGAAACTAAGCATGATAATCGGTTAAAACAGAAGTCCAATGAGACTCGCCTACCTAAATTTGTGGTAAAAATTGAGGATCTTTATGATCATAAAGACAGATTGAAGAAGGTTATTAATTCTGAACTCCAAAGTCCAACCTTAAGGTTTGCACTAGTAAACCTTGGAACTGATATCAAACCTCAAAGCATCAATCTAGGACTTGGTCTCTCTCATAATGATAGATCAACCATTATTCATTTGTTAAAAAATATAAAGGTATCTTTGCTTGGAACTATGATGATCTAAAAACATCTGATACCTCCATCATACAGCACACCATTCCCGTGATATCTAATGACAAACTAGTACAACATAAATTAAGGAAAATTCATCCCAATTTAGAAATTCAAATCAAATCTGAGCTGAATAAACTCCTTAAAGCCAAAATTATCTTTCCTGTTAGGCATTCAAAATGGTTTTCAAACTTAGTACCTTTCAAGAAGAATAATGGTGACATTCGTATCTATATAAACTTTATAAATATCAATATATCTTATGAGAAGGACAATTTCCCATTACCAACCATGGAGAAAATACTACAATCAGTCGTTGGTTCAGAACTAATGTCTTTTCTTGATGGATTTTCAAGATATAACCAAATTTTGGTTCATCCAGATGACAGATTAAAGAATACATTCAGGACTAAATGGGGAGCCTATTCCTACCAGAAAATGCCTTTCGGTTTAATTAACGTGGGGGAAACATTCCAAAGAGATATGGATATAGCCTTCAAAGTTCTGATAAACAAAAATGTTGTCATTTATTTGGATGATATAACTATTTATTCCAAGAAGAGAAATAACCATTTGCATGACTTAAAGCAAATCTTTGAATGTTGCAAAAAGTATGGAATTTCATTAGATCCAAAGAAGTCTTATTTTGTTCTAAATGAAGGTAATCTTCTAGGCTTTATTGTATCCAAAAAGGGAATTTGTATTGATCTAGACAAAATAAAAGAAATTGTTGAAATTTCTTTACCCCGTAATAGAAAATCTATATAGTCTTTTCGAGGTCAAATAAATTTTGTTAAAAATATTTTTCCCTAACTTTTCCCAAATTGTTTTACCATTACAAACCATGCTTAAGAAAAACTCAATATTTAAGAGGGGACATAATGAAATAGAATCTTTTGATTTAATAAAGAAAGCTATTATTAATTCTCCCTCTTTAGCAACTCCAATTTTTTCTAATCATTTCATCTTATATACGTTTTCTTCTGAAACATCTTATGTTGTTGTTTTAACGCAACTTAATGATCAAAAAACCGAAGCACCCATATCTTTCTTTAGTTCTAATTTTCAAGGTGTTGAACTAAATTATACAGAGGTGGAGAAACAAGGTTTTTCTTATTTCAAATTTGTAAAGCACTTCAGACTTTTTCTCCTAAAAAACCATACTAAAATAATAGTCCCATTCTCAGCAGTGAGACAAATACTTCTGAAAAGGGAAGTAGGAGAAAAAAGGAAAATTGGGTAACAACTCTACAAGAATATGATATTGAGATTAGACCACCCAAAATTGTAAAAGGCCAAGTTTTTTGCAGATTTCTTACGGGAGCTTCCAACCCACTAGAAGATGAGGACTCAGGTAACACTCTACATATATTAGAGGTAAGCCTAAATGATTTAGAGTCCCAATATATTGATTTTATTTTCTATTTGAAAAATGGATATGCTCCCTTTAAACTCAATCATAAAAGGAAAAGGGCTTTAGGATTGAAATAAAATCAATATGAAATCATTGATGATGTGTTGTTCAAGAGAAATTATGATTCTCCATTATTAAGATGCCTTGAAAATTCTGAAGCACAGAAGGTTTTGCAGGAACTCCACGATGGGCCAGCTGGTGGACATTTTGGAGGAGATACTACTGCACATAATATCTTGCATGTTGGGTACTATTGGCCAACCTTGTTCAAGGATACCCATGAATACGTGAGGAAATGCAAAATATGTCAAACTGCTATTAGGAGATAATGGAAACCTACCTTACCTCTACAACCAGTCAACATTGAACAACCTTTTGAACAATGGGAATTGGATATCATAGGTGAAATTGTTCCTCATTCCTTAAAGCAACATAAGTATATCCTTATAGCTACAAACTATTTTACTAAGTGGGTGGAATAAATTACACTAAAGGTAGCCAATTTTGATGCTATCATTGAATTCACTGATCAATTCATTATTACTATATTTGGCTTACCAACTTCACTTATGTTTGGTAATGCATCTTACTTTTCAGGAACTAATATGACTGAATTTTCTCTTAAGAGGGGTTTTAAACTTAAGTACTCTGCTAACTACTACCCTTAAGGAAATGGTTTAGGAGAATCAACTGACAAAAACCTCATAAGGATTATTAAAAGAATTGTTGATCAGAGCCAAAAGAATTGCCATAAATCTTTGACATTTGCTCTATGGGAAGATTAAATAACCTAGAAGGCCTCAATAGGTAGTTCTCCATTCAATCTAGTATATGCGAAAGAAGCTATCATCCCTTCAAATTTAGCCCTTTCCTCATTAGCCCTGGTCCAGTTTATTGAAGAAACACCGTCTTCTTCTTTACAACTAAGATAGTCTCCAATTCTTAAATTAGAAGAACAAAGGGAGAAAGCCAAACCTACACATACTCACCATCAACAGATTTTCAAATATTCTTTTGATGCAAGTTTTGTTTCCACAAAATCTTTCAAATTGGAGATCTCATCCTTAAATGGGACAAGGCACATGAGGAAAAATGAAATCTTACTAAATTCCCAAAAATGTGGCTTGGACCATTTCAAATTGTAGAACAAGTAGGCCCATCAATATTCATATTGCAATACTTATCAGGAAGGAGAGATTCTCTTCCTATCAATGTGATGCAGGAGCATTCAGCTAGGGCATCATGACTGAGTGTTGATCTCCATTAAGATGGAAGTTGTGTTAACAATTTTTTTTTTTTTATGTTAGTTTGTCAAAGTAGGGCGGAAGATTTTGTTTAATTTTAGTTTCAATACTAGTTAGGGACAGTTTCGTCAGTTAGGGTCATTAGTTTGTCTATCTTTAATAAATATAAATTTAATAACTATTCTATCATTTTGGAGGAAAAAACAAAATGTGTTTGATGTAAAATCTTGTCAAAAAGCAGAACCGAATGCAAGAATCGTTATGTAACTAGATAGAAATACAACTGAAAACAGTAACTGCACAGTTCAGGTAACTGTGAACAGAGACTATGAATGTACATGAAAAATCCATTGAAATGGTTCAAGATTTTTACCGTTCAAGCAATAATAATAGAAGAACAGACAATTCGAATCCATCTGTGTATCCATAGTATTTTCATTTTGCTTCCTAATTCACCGAACATCAGAGTAATCAATACAATGCTTACATACAAGTTTATTTAATTCTTTTTTTCTAAGAAACAGAGTCTAGACGGTGAGACAGAGTTTCATTTCCAGAATGAGGGTTTGAATCCCATAGAAGAAATCAACATTGAATAACCAGGAACGAATGCAGACAAATCAATCGGATGAGTTAATCACATACAAACCATACATTATCTTCTTAACTTCGAAATCGACCACAAAAATAAATTACCAGAGCAACTACAAAACTTTATGTTCATGGAAAAAAAATTACAAACACAGTTGCAAATTAACAATCGCAATTCAAAGGCGTTGAAGCCGGAATGAAAGGAACGACAACCAATCATCATCATTAAAAAAAGGTAAACCGAAATCAAAATTTTCCTGAAAGTTTTTTTCTTTAAATTATAAGATGAAATGTATGAGCATACATATTAGAGTTCCAAAATAAACCAGAAATAGTCACATAGCTGACGGTCAACAAACCCTAGGTGAGGGTTTTTGGAAATGGCTCCCACACATTAAAAGTTACAGCCAACAATCACAGAACCAAGGAAGCCTATGCTAACAAAACGACCAGTACATTGGCTACAACTGAGAGACAACATTGACTAAGCATTGAGGAAAACCAAATCCTCAATCTTATAGGCCTAATCCAAAAAGTTAAGATTAGTTGCATTGACAGAGCCTACCAGGCAGAGGCCGACACTTTTGTTTCAAGCATACCCAACTGCAAACCCAAATACCTGCCAAAGAACCAACACACATTTGTTAGCAACTTTGTCAACAGAGGAAAAAAAAAGTGCATGAGTGCAAGTATAAGAGGGATACATTTTCCCTACCAAAAAGATTTGCAGTGAGAACAGAGAACAAGCCTTTAACCCTCGAGTTCCAACCAATGACTGAGACAAAGGAGCGACCACATTAGGAATAGAAGAATGGAAATAAAAAATTGAATCATGGATAGAAGAGGATAGCTGCATTGAAGCCGAGGACCAGAGAGCACCACTGTTTCGAAACCTGATTGCATGCCAACTCACTGAGTTTCACAAGCAAGACAACCTCATACCAAAACCTGAGCTTGTGGAGCAGAGACTAGTTGAAACAATTGCAAAAAGAGCACAAAAATCTACTTACACAGGCGGTGACAAAACCATTTTTGGTTTTCCAACGAATTAGGACCAAATGTTATCCAAGCAAGTATAAGAGTCAAGCAAATATAAGAGTCAAGTTGTCAGACAAGAAAAACCAGAAGGTGCACCCAGCAGTTGCAATGCAACTACATACATAAGAAGCAAAACCACACAGAACAAACCCTCGGCGAACAAGTGCAAAGAACATAAATGGTTGAATGATCGAGGGAGGAAGAGTTTTGGTGAAACGAGGAGCTGGAAACATGACCCAAGGTATAGTACACAGTACTGATTGCACACATAAATGCCACCTATCATTTTCTAGAAAAATCTGAGAACATTGGTAATCATAAACTAATCCACAACTAAATCACACTTAAATCATTTAATTGTTGATTAGTCCGAAAAGTGTTGGGTTGGTCCCATCATAGTGATATCAGAGCAGGTTTAAATTGACTGAAGAAATGGAGGTAGGAAGGAGAGGTCATGGAAGAGGTGTTCAGAGGATAGCAAAGGAAGGATTGAGAGAGGAGATTAGGATTCTTACTGCACGTTTTGAGGCAATCAAAGAAGGGAGAAGAAGCGATCCAGAGGTAGGCGATGACAGCGAAAAGGAATCTGAAGCAACAACAGATGGATCGGATGGAGAGGGCCCAGAAATAAGACTGTTGAGATCTGTCTTAGTGGCAAGTAGTAAACCCAAACCAGAACTCCAAAATTATGACAACAACTTGTCCATAGAGGTTCTATTGGATTGGATCAGCGAGCTGGACAAGTATTTCCAGTGTGAGGGGGTCAATGAAGACCGCAGAGTTGAGTTCGCTGTGATAAAGTTGAAGGGACACGTAGCCCTGTGGTGGGACAATGTCCAAATAGAGAGAAGGAGATTGAACAAGTTGCCGATCAAAACCTGGTCAAGGATTGTGGCCAAGTTCAAGGGAAGATTTATGCCGCAAGACTATTAGATTGCACTACACAGACAAGTGCAAAATTTGAAACAGAAAGGAATGACAGTGAGGGAGTACAGTGAGGAGTTTTATCGAGTGAACTTAAGGGCCGGTTATATAGAGGATACCTCGGAGAAGACATCCAGGTATGCAAATGGTTTAAGACTAGAAATTTTAGATGAAATTAGTATTCTGTCTCCAAAGAACATTGAAGAAGCGTATTAGAGTTTTATGAAAGATGAAGAGAAAATTACTAGAAAGAAAAATGCCAGGAGAGGACGAGTAAATGACAAAGGAAAAGGCCAGCCATATGGGAGAGGGCAGACTGCTAGTATTAATGAGGAAGGAAGTAGTTCTAAAGCTTCTAGATCCGTAGATAAAGGTGATAATGCGAAAGGTGGTAGACCATATCAGCGAGGCAAGGGAAATGGCCGAGGCAGAGGAGCTGGTTACCAATGTTACAGGTGTCATAAGTGGGGACATAAATCATTTGAGTGTCCTAAGGTAGACCAAGTTGGAAAGAGGGGTGCATATGTCGCACAACCAGAAGAAGCAAAGGCACCTCCCCAAGAAGCAAAGAATTCTCTAGAAACAAGGGAAGCCCTAGTGTTGAACAAGGTGTCGTTAAAACCAGCAAAAGAAACCACCAAACAAACTTAGTGGAAGGCTTTGTTTTGAACAGTTTGTAAGTCACACGGTAAGTGTTGTAAGTTAATTATTGACAGCGGTAGTACAGATAACTTGGTGGCCACAGAGAGGGTGGAAAAGTTGGAATTGAAGCGATTGAAACATCCCACCCCTTACAAAGTTTCATGGCTACAAAAACGCCATCAGTTGTTGGTGGATGAATAATGTGAGGTGGAGTTTCAAATAGGTAGATATAAGGATAAGGTCATTTGTGACATCATGCCGATGGATTTATGTCACATACTGCTAGGTAGTCCATGGAAGTACAAAAAAAAGGTGGTACATGATGGATTGACAAACTGCTATAAGTTTGTCAAGGATGGAATCAAGCACATGCTTATGCTCATCAAGGAGGAAGGAACAACAGGAATAAGTGAGCCAAGAGCATCGTTGGTCAGTGGAAAACAATTTCTGAAACAAGTTGAGGATAGCGAGGTGAGTTATGTAGTTGTAAGAAGAGCAAGAACGGTATTGTTGCATACAGAAGTATCAGATTTATCCCCAGAAATTCAACATATGTTGCAGGAATTTACAGACATAGTGGTGGATGACTTGTAAGATAAACTACCCCCCAAAAGAAGCATAAGTCACCATATTGACTTCATACCTGGAGTGGGTTTTCTGAATAAGGCAACATATCGAATTAGCCCCAAGGACAATGAAGAGATTAGGAAGCACATGTAGGAATTGCTAGACAAAGGATTGATAAGGGAGAGTTTGAGCCTTTGCGCAGTTCCAATGGTTCTCTCTCCCAAGAAAGGAGGAGAATGGCGGATGTGCACAGACTCGAGGGCCATCAACAAAATCACCATCCAGTACAGGTTCCCACTACCATGGATGGACGACATGATGGATTTCCTAAGCAGGGCAGCATCTTTTTCTAAGATAGACTTGAAGAGCAGGTATCATCAGATCCAAATTCAATTGGGGGATGAGTGGAAGACAACCTTTAAGACGAATGAGGGACTGTATGAATGGCTGGCTATGCCATTCGGGTTGAGCAATGCACCAAGTACATTTATGCGGTTAATGAATGAAATGCTGAAAGAATACATCAAAAAAATTGTGATATGTACTTGGACGACATACTAATTTTCAACAAGACAAGGGAGGAGCACCTTCGACATGTTCGGAAAGTGCTGGAAAAATTGTAGTAGAATAAACTGCTGATAAATATGAAGAAGTGTACTTTTCTGCAAAAAGAGTTGATTTATTTGGGCTTCGTAATAGCAGAGAACGAGCTGAAGATGGATCCGGAGAAGATTGCAGTGATAGTTAATTGGCCATCTCCGAAAAGCTTATTTGAGGTACATAGTTTTCATGGGCTAGCAAGTTTTTACCAAAAATTCATAAGAAATTTTAGCGAAATCTGTGGACCTATGTTGGACACCATTAAAAAGACCAGTCAGACTTTTCTGTGGACTGATGTAGTGGAGAGGAGTTTTCAGATACTACAGAAGAAGATCACAGAAAGACGAATCCTGAGATTGCCATATTTTAAAATTCTCTTTTAGGTTCGCTGTGATGCTAGCAGTACGACTATTGGATTTGTACTTAGTCAGGAGGATAAACCTGTTGTATTTTTCAGCGAGAAGCTAAATCAAAGTAGACAGAAATATTCATCCTATGACAAGGAGTTCTATGATGTTGTACAAACATTGAAACACTGGAGGCACTATTTGCTAGGAAATGAATTTGTGGTGTTTTCAGATAATTCTACACTACAGTATGTGATGCAACAGCACAAGATGAATCAAAAACATGCTGACTGGGTGGAATATTTGCAGAGTTTCACCTTTGTGTTGAAACACATCAGTGGGTAGGCCAACAAGGTGGTGAATGCATTGAGTAGGAGGGCCTTACTTTTGCAAGAGAGTATTGTACAAGTGCTAGGTTTTGAGCACTTGAAAGATTTATATCAGACTGACAAAGATTTTAAAGAAGCTTATGAGGCATGTCAAAATCCCTTGGTGAGACATAACAATCCATGGTTGGACTACAACTTGCAAGAGAAACTATTGTTTAGAGGAGGACAACTATGCATTCCTGACTGCTCGATGAGAGAGAAAATTATTCAGGAGAAGCACAGCGGAGGTCTACCGTGAAATTTTGGCATAGACAAGACACTCGAGTAGCTTAATCATTTCTACTTTTGGCCAAAGATGCGCAGGGATGTACAATGATTTGTGACTAGATGTAAAGTGTGCCAGTTAGTGAAAGGTCATAGTCAAAACATGGGACTGTATACACCATTACCTGTTCCAAGCAGACTATGGGACTCAGTCAGCTTGGACTTTGTCTTGGGTCTACCTAGTACACAGTGAGGTTATGACTCGGTGATGGTAGTAGTGGACAGATTCTTGAAGATGGCACATTTTATCCCTTGCAGAAAAACCAGTGATGCCACTCACGTGGCCCACTTGTTCTTCATGGAGATTGTCAGGCTACATGGTTTGCCTAAGTCTATTCTTTCGGACAAGGATGTGAAGTTTACAAGGCATTTTTGGTGCACCCTATGGAAGAAGATGAATACACAGCTGAGTTACAGCTCTGCTTATCACCCGCAAACCAACAGACAAATAGAGGTGGTAAACAGGAGTCTGGGAAACCTGCTACAGAGTTTGATTGGTGAGAATTCGTAGATGTGGGATCAAGTGCTTGCACAGGTAGAGTTCGCTTATAACGACTCGCCTAATAGCAACATAGGTTACATTCCATTTCAGATCCTATATGGCATGCATCCTCGCGGAGTGCATGAGTTGCGAGATCTCGGACTGCAAGAAAGGCGAAGTGCAGATGGAGAATATTTCGCTAACGCAATGAGAGATTTGCATGAGTAGGTGAAAATTAAATTGCAGTACAACAGCCAAAAGTATAAACAACAAGCAGATTTGAAGAGAAGGGAAGTACAGTTCAATGTATGAGATGAAGTCCTCGCACAGCTACGCAAGGAACGCTTCCCTAGAGGTGCATACAATAAGCTGAAGTATAAGAAGATAGGTCCCTGCAATGTCCTATGGAAATTTTCAGTGAATGTCTATGAGATATAGCTGCCACCAGGGATAGGCATTTCAACCATCTTTAATGTTGCAGACCTGTTTCCTTACACTGCTGACCCAGAAGAAGAAGACGAAACCACATAGCCTACATGGAATAACTAGGATGGAGGAGAAACTTGGATGAGACAAATGCCTTACGTTCAGCCTCCCAAGATCGAGATCATCCTCGATACTCAGGTGGCAAAATGAACTCGACGGAAGGAGTATCTACAATACTTGGTCAAGGGGAAGAACCATCCTATTAAGGACAGTTCATGGGTTGATGCCAGGCAGATTGAGTAGGTGGGTTCTTCAATCGAGAAGCTCATGGACCGGAGTCATGATTTCTTTTTACCTCGGGAGGTTGATGTAGGAGCATCCCGCTAGGGCACAATGACTGGGTGTTGGTCTCCGCCAAAATGGAAGTTGTGTTAAAAAATTGTTTTATATTTTTTTTAATGTTAGTTTGTCAAAGTAGGGTGGAAGATTTTGTTTACTTTTAGTTTGAGTACTATTTAGGGACAGTTTGGTCGGTTAGGGTCATTAGTTTGTCTGTCTTTAATCAATACAAATTTAATAATTGTTTTGTCATTTTAGAGGAAAAAACAAAATGTGTTTGATGTAAAATCTTTTCAAAAAGCATAACCGAATGCAAGTATCGTTATGTAACTAAATAGAAATACAACTGAAAATAGTAACTGCATAGTTCAGGTAACTATGAACAGAGACTATAAATGTACATGAAAAACCCATTGAAATGGTTCAACATTTTTAGCATTCAAGCAATAATAAGAAAAGAATAGACAATTTGAATCCATCTGAGTATCCATAGTATTTTCGTTTTGCTTCCTAACTCACCGAACATCAGAGTAATCAATACAATGCTTACATACAAGTTTATTTAATTCTTCTTTTCTAAGAAACAGAGTCCAGACAGTGAGATAGAGTTGCATTTCCAGAATGAGGGTTTGAATCCCATAGAAGAACTCGACATTGAATAAACAAGAACAAATGCAGACAAATCAATCAGACGAGTTAATCACATACATGCCATACATTATCTTCTTAACTTCGAAATCGACCACCAGAATAAATTACCAAAGCAACTACAGAACTTTCTGTTCGTGGAAAAAAAATTGCAAACACAGTTGCAAATTAAAAATCATAATTCGAAGGCGTTGAAGCCAGAATTAAAGGAACAACAGTCAATCATCATCATTAAAACAAGGTAAACCGAAATCAACATTTTCCTGAAAGTTTTCTTCTTTAAATTATAAGATGAAATGTATGAGCATACATAGCAGAGTTCCAGAATAAACCAGAAACAATCACATAGTCGATGGTTGAAAAGCCCTAGGTGAGCGTTTTTGGAAACGACTCCCACACATTAAAAGTTACAACCAACAATCACAAAACCAAGGAAGCCTATGCCAACAAAACGACCAGGACGCTGGCTACAGCTGAGAGACAACACTAACTAAGCATTGAGGAAAACAAAATCCTCAATGTTACAAGCCTAATCCAAAAACTGAAGATTAGTTGCATTGATAGAGCCTACCAGGCAGAGTTTGACATGTTTGTTCCAAGCATACCAAACTTCAAACCCCAATACCTGCAAAAGAACCAACACACAGTTGTTAGAAACCTGTTAACAGAGGAAAGCAAAACAAGTACATGAGTGCAAGTATAAGAGGGATACATTTTCCCTACCTGATGGATTCGTAGCGAGAATAGAGAACAAGCCTTTAACCCTCAAGTTCCAACCAACGAATAAGACAAAGGAGCGGCCACATTAGGAATAAAAGATTGGAAACGACAAATTGAATCATGGATAGAAGAGGCTACCTACATTGAAGCCGAAGACCAAAGAGCGCCACTGTTTTGAAACCTGAGTGCATTCCAACTCACTGAGTTTCACAAGCAAGACAACCTCATACCAGAACCTGAGCTCGTGGAGCAAAGACCAGTTGAAACAATTGCAAAAATAGCACAAAAATATACTTACACAGGCAGCAGCAAAACCACTTTTGGTTGTCCAACGAATCAGGACCAAAGGTTATCCAAGCAAGTATAAGAATCAAGCAAATATAAGAGTCAGACTGTCGAACAAGAAAAACCAGAAGGTGCGCCCAGCAGTTGCAGCTCAGCTACATACACAAGCAACAAAACCACATAGAACAAACCCTCGGCGAACAAGTACAAAGAACAAAAATGGTTCAATGAACGACAGAGGAAGAGTTTTGGAAAAACGAGGAGCCGGAAGCTCAACCCGAGGTATAGTACATAGTATTGATTGAACACATAAATGCCACCTATCATTTTCCAAAAAAATCTGAGCACATTGGTAATCGTAAACTAATCCATAGCTAAATCACACTTAAATCATTTAATTGTTGATTAGTCTGAACAGTGTTGGGTTGGTCCGATCACAATGGGCTTATTTTGAAAAAAATATTTCCTTAGAAGATTATATCTTTTAATGTAACATTATTGCATTTACTTTTTGTGTCTTCCTAGGAAAATAATGCTAAATAGCATTACTTTTGGCTTTACAATAAAATATCTTCAAATATTTTGATCTTTCGCTTTGAAAGTACAAATTCTTAAGGAAATGATCACAAAATTTGAAAATTAGCTAAGTATCATAAAATTCTAAAATTTTATTTTCCATTGAAGTTGTAAATTCTTTGAAAACCTCAACTTTATAAAATCCTTTTATTCTATTATCAATGAAGAAAGGTTATCTTTAACAAAGTAAAGACTATTTACAGCTAAGCATCTCCAACTCTAAAATTGTCATCCAAAACCCATAAAGAGTCAATGATTCTCCCCATCCATTAAATTTACTGTTTTTAGAGTGTAATTCAAAAATATATTAATGTTAAAAGATAAGGGGTCTCATCACGAGATTGCTTACCATGTTCATAGGGAAATAATAGACTGACATTACCAACACTAAATACCAAACTAAGGCAATGGCTTATGATTATTTTAATCTTAAGAGAAGGGGTCTCATCTTGATCCATCTTGTTCAGTTAAATTACAACCAATGAATCGCCAATTATTGTGCTGTGCAAGAACCCCCCACTTCTTTTACATAAATAACGTACGAAATTATTGTACAAATAAATAGGGACCCTTTAAAAAAAAAACATAGTGATATAGTTTAATTTAGGGATTTTCTTAAAGATAAAATTGTAGGAATTTACAGGGTAAGTTCCTCAGACAGAACACCAAAAGGACACCGCTCACAACCAGATCGCAGATCAATACACCATTATTTTGACATGGTTAAAACCCTCCATGCGCTTTAAATAGAATTCATGGACCAATCGGGTGTCAAGGCACGGATCAAGTATCGGTAATACCGAGGAGAGAATGAACCGTCAGATCACTACATATCATGACCGTCAGATTGTAAGTTACAAAATGTACAACGGTAAAGAAACACACTTTACCTAACTCTATACCTAACTCTACACTAGACCAAGTTGTACTTAACTATTTCCTATGCGTCGGAATATCCTAACATCCCCCCTTAAGAACAACTTGGGATAGGATTGAAGGATTTACAAATATGACACAATAGGAGAAGGAAGGAGGCACTAGAGCCTATCCCCCCTTAGTGACAACTTCCTGAACTCCAACCATAAATCGAAGTTTAGTGAACTTCGCCTCTGTGAGAGCCTTTGTGAAGATGTCTGCAACTTGATTATCTGTTGAACAATATTGCACTTCAAGAACATGGTCGTGAATGAGCTTTCTGATGAAGTGCATGTGCAGTTCAATGTGTTTGCTGCGCTGATGTTGGACTGGATCTTTGCATAGCTGGATGGCACTTTGATTATCACACCAAAGTGTAGTCGGATGCTGCTGCTGAAAGCCAAACTCTGACAGGATCTGACGAAGCCACAAGGCTTCCTTACTAGCTTCTACGGCACCACGATACTCTGCTTCTGCTGATGAAAGAGAAATGGCAGCTTGTTTCTTACAAGCCCATGTAATAGGTCCTGAACCAAGAGTGAACACATAACCGGCAGTAGACTTCCGATCATCAGGGTCACCAGCCCAATCGGAATCAGTGAAACCAACCAATAGAGGAGATGCTTCGGCACTGTAATGAATCCCAAATTGAACTGTACCTCGAACATAATGAAGTATTCTTTTAGCTGCTTTCCAATGACTTTCACGGTGGTTTTGCATGAACCGAGCAACAAGGCCAACAGCAAAGGAAAGGTCAAGACGAGTATGAGTTAGATACAAGAGTTTTGCTACAAGTTGACGGTATAATGTAGCATCAACTTCAGGAGAAGTACAAGTGACTGAAAGTTTGACTCCAGACTAAAAGGGAGAAGGGGCTGGCTTACAGTCTTACATGTGAAAATGACGTAGAATATCACAAGCATACTTGGACTGGGAAAGGGAAATTCCCTCCTTGGATTGCAAGACTTGAAGACCGAGAAAATAGTGTAAGTGTCCTAAGTCTGTCATTTCAAATTTCCTTTTAAGGCTAGACCACACATGGTTTATAAGGTTGGGATCACTACCAGTAAGGATAAGATCATCAACATAAAGAACAAGGATGATAAGGGAGTTGCCCACTTTCTTGGTGTAGACAGTATTGTCAAAATGACACCTAGAAAAGCCAGATTCTAAAAGAAAGCTATCCATTTCGGCATACCAAGACCGAGGAGCTTGCTTGAGACCATAGAGGGATTTCTTAAGTCGACATACAAGGCTGGAGTCTGTTTGTATGAAGCCAATGGGTTGTTCCATATAGATTTCTTCATGCAAGTCCCCATGCAAGAAGGCAGATTTAACATCCATCTGATGGACTTCCCATTTGAAAGAGGCAGCAAGGGAAAGAACAAGGCGGATAGAGTTCATTTTGGAAACAGGGGAGAAGTTTTTGGTGTAGTCAATGCCTTCAACCTGTGAAAAACCTTTAGCAACAAGACGAGCTTTACGTTTATCAACTTTCCCATCTGGTCCATACTTGGTTCTGTAAACACATTTTCATCTGACAAGTTTTCGTCCCTTTGGTAGAGGAACAAGATCCAATGTATCATTTGCCAATAATGAATGATATTCTTCATTCATAGCTGCTTCCCAATCTGGATGGCCTGAAGCCTCTACAGAGGTGTCCGGATCATAATTTACTGGAGCTTGAGCCAGTAAAGAAGAGGCTCTCTCAAACTGAGAACGCGTCCGTTGGTGATCCAAATCTGAAGCCGGTAGAACTGCATCCGACTTTTGTTTCCTAGATCTACTGTTTCTGACTACTTTCAGGCCGAGAGGACTGCTCTGTTGTGTTCGGAGCATCTGTTCTAGTGAGGAACCCCTTTCGTTTCATGCGAAAAGGTTTCCGGTAGCCCTAGCTGCGTCATTTTTAAGATCTGGAGGTATAAAGTGTTTATTTGCAGTTTACTGTTAATTTCTCTCTGTTTATTTCGGTTTCGGTTTATTTAGCCTTTTTATTACCGGATCTATACCTTTCATTTCTGCGTATGCTCTTTGCCCTACGACTCTGTGCGATCTGGGAAAATCAGAAACAGAAAGGAAGGATTTTTCTCATGCGTATGCTCTTTTCCCTGCGCCTTAGGGTGATCTTGGAAAATCAGAAACATTGAGAAAAATATTTAGTTTCCGGACAAAGCTAACTTTGAGCCGCAAGGTTCATTTTTGAAAATATTTAGTTTTTCGGCTAAAGCTAACTTCGAGCCATAAGGTTCATTTTCTTTGCATGTCCGTGTTGGGTTTTGTGTTTTGTGTTTTGTAGGGAAAAAGAGCTTTCTCAAGGCAAGCACGCAACCCAAAGCCCCCCCCCCCCCCCCCCCCCCCTCTCTCTCTCTCTCTCTCAAATTTTTTGTATAGATCATGGTATCAGAGCTATTTGAGGGCTGTGTCCTTTTGGTGTTCTGTCTAAGGAACTTACGTTGTAAATTCCTACAAAAATTTGATTTGTTAAATAAATAAACCCTGATTAAGGCTTGAAGGACTTGAATAAGGCTTACCTTCAAAGTGTTATCTCAAAATCAAGCCCTGGAAGGCTACAAACCAGGAAGACTTCAAGTAACTATTTCAAACCAATCTTTAGACTAAGGCTTAGCCTCCCTAGCCTGAGAGGGCTCTCTCAAAAGGTTATTGATTTTGACTAATAATAAGATGGCTAACTCTTGTGGAATAACATTGACAAATATGAATGCTGGAAAAACATTAAACAAGTTTCCATTGGGCCTATGGAGTCAACAACAACTCAGTAAATAATGATACTGCCTTTACATAGAAGTCAGGGCACTTAGCATTTAGATGTTCAGAACACAACACACATATGGAACCACAGCTCATAAGTGCACACAGGAAGTCAGAGCACAATCAGTGAATTCTGAGTGATTGTACACCTATGCAACTGTAAAAAAGACATAAAGGAAAAGATAACATCATACATTCTGAACATAGAAATCCCTCATGAATCCTGAGAAGTAAAGAAGCCCAAATTATATTACTGAAATCTGTCTTTACATAAGCCAAAACAGTACTCTGTTTTATAAAATATCCAACCCTTATTCCCTTGTTGTTTTAGCTATATATACAATTCTTATTCTAGTTGATCGAGATTCCTCCTCCAGCATGAGGGGAATTCGATCACTACCTCTATTGACACCTATCAACATTTAACTAACTAATAAATGCAACAAAGTGCTGACTGTAGTTTTTAAGAGTTCTAAATCTACTAGGATTCTAACACCGTGTTATGCTAATAATAGCCTTGATTACAATGGTTCCTGTTCTTTGACATCTGGTTCCCTTCTGGCAGTGGCTGTGATAGATGTTTGTAGCTGCTTGCTGGCCTTTAATATCGTATCCTTTTTCCTCTGCTGAGAAACAGGAAACTGTCCCCTCATGAACCTTCAATATTTAATTGGATTCAAACACTTTCTTTCCAAATGCAGCAATTATATCCCACCAGCATATTTGTGCATCGTTTGAACCACTTAGTATGTAACCTTCTTTGAGAAGATTCCATGACAAACCATATCCTTCATTAGAATGACCTTTCAATATTGGTTCAGGATTGCAAACCCTTTCTTGAGGAGCTTTTGATGGATGCTTGCTATAATCAAACATATAAACATCTGGGCTCACTGTCTTCGTTGCAATACCAGTGTGTAGTTGGAGCTCCAGGTGCAGTAGTCAGCTTTTTATTGCTTGCCGCATCTTCTGCATGCTTGACTAATGATGTACCCTCACCAGTAACATGCTGTTTGAAAATTTGAGCCACAGGTTCCAAGCCTTTAGGTATCCTATAAAACAACCTATACATCCTTTAAAGATCATCTACCTTGTCATCTCTTAGCAAGGCATGGCACCCTGAATGCTCCTTCTCCAGAAGTTGACTCTCATACTGGGAAAGCAGTTCATTTTGTACTTTTTCCAGCAACTTTTGTTCACTGCTGGAATGTAAATAATGGAAAACTATTTCTTTTTCTCGTTTCAGACACTCCTCCGCCTTAAGCATATAATTCAGACAAGAATCTTCTAAAATCCATGATGCAGCCTTTCGAGAATAGTAAGAAGTAGTGTCATCCAACATCGCTGACTCAAAGTCATTTTCATAAGCATCCATGTTACTCATCCCAATCTCCACAAAGATGCCCATAACATTTTTCAGTAAAGCTCGATCAATTTGCTCTCCTTCGCGTTCCCTGTCAATCAGAGTAATCACAGCATCCCTTACATTATTCTTAATTTCTTGGTAAACCAGATCACAGAAGCACATGAGACCAACTTCATTTAGTACAGGAAGAGAACGCCTTGCAATGAAGTAACGATCCAAGTAATTAAAGAAACGTGAAAGCCACCGAACCATTATTTTGTTGTTGCCAAAACAAAACCTTATTTGCAATTTCAACACATAGATACTCATCACTAAAAGGAGCCATATGTATCCTGCAACTGATGTATCTGTATTCTACTCCTGAATAGTCAATCGTAATGCCTCGACAGATGCTCTCTGCTCCATAGGTTGATGAATGACAAATGAATTCAGTGGCATGCAGCAGGCCTTGCTAACTTCTAAATGGAGTAACCCCATACACAACAACAGAACAACTGCAATTGAGATTCCCAAAACAAGACTTGGATGTGTAGCAACAAACACTCCATGACTCCTATAGAATTTAGAGATATAATATTGGATGAATGGCAAACGTGTTCCCTTTTTTGGCATAGTCACCTCTTGATATATCGCTGCGCCCTGAATTAGATCTTGGTCTTGCTTACTCATACCACTGGACATCACCATGCCATGAGCCTGAACCAAGCCTTTCAGACTCATAACCCCTGCTATCACCACGCCGGGAACCTGAGACTGTACCGTGGTCTCTCAGAGTCATTTCCTTCATAAAAATCACCAAACCCTGGACAAGGGCCTAAGCAATCAACATCAGAGCCTACAATAAATCCACGTCCCGGATGAAAACCTGACTTGTTGACATGATGACCTCCAGGAAAATCAACAGACCCTGACCGAGAACCAAGTCTGTCAAGCCCTGGTCCTCTAGCATCTAAACGATCATAGCCTGTGGGTATTCCCCCATGTCTCTCAGATTCAAACCCATGAGAAATATCCCTATTCCTCGAGCTGTAAGGTCACTCACCATCATATTCTCTCATCATTTCTCCACTCACAAGTGATGAATGTGTCCTTTCCAAGTTATACCCTCTGGAAATTTCTACTCGTTCTGATCCAAGCGCCCCTTTCCCTGAGTAGTCAGAACGCCCGGATCGAGAACTAGGCCTGTCGACTTGTTTCTGTGGGAAGCGAACCTTATCATCGAGGGCTAAGGTTAACTCTTGCAACTTTCTCTCCTTCTGGGTGAGCTGGGATCATAAGTTTTTTAAGTGCTCTGTATCTAATATCTAATCGGTTCCACGTCAGATTCAACTATCTCCTCATCACTGGTAGTTTCCTCGGGCACTTTCCGGGCAGTGCTTGAAAGGCCAAACTGTTCTTCAAGTTCTGGTATGTCATTATCGCTCTCATCCACAAAACTATCTTTAGCTTCTGTCTTCTTTGCCGATTCACCCTTGCCGTATGGAGAATCTGGTAATTTGGCGCCGAGTTTTTCAAGATAGTCCCTGAAAAATTTCAAAGCTCAGTCCTGAAGAATGGCGGGATTGCTGTCGCATTGTTTGACAAAGAGCTTCGGTTGATTTACTTTTCTGGTGTCCATGACGCATTCATTTCCAAAGCGCCTAAATCCTTCCTCAGTGGATGAAAAAACACCAAACCATGCATTCATTTAAACTTAAACTATCATCAGAACTTGGGAGAAAAAGACAAACTGAAAGAACCTGAGCTTCGGTATTGTTTATTTGATAAATGCCATTTTTTGTTTTTGTCTGCCAGATAGCTGAACCCCTCGTTCTCCAACCTGAATGTTGTAGCCAACTATGCAGGTTCTTGTTTTACAAGCCCAATTTGCTGGCGAAGCCACTTTAGCTGCAAAGTTTTGGGATCATAAAAGTGTTCTATGAGAGCCACAACAGTGCTCTTCCCAGAACCGCTACCCCCCCACTATTTCAATAGTCTTTCCAGCTGGGATTTGGAGAGAAATTTCGGAAAATCAGTACATCTGGCCGACAAGGGTATCTGAATGTAACATCTTGGAAGTCAATGTTGCCCTGGATTTCTGCTAGCTTATTTCTTTTTGAAACATCATGAATGATTGTAGGCTGTTGTTTAATAATCTCCATCAGCTTGTATGCAGCAACTTTCCTCTTGCCAAATGAACCAATATTGGAGAATGATTTCCCTAAACTCATGCCACCGACTATAGCAGAGAAAATGGCAGTGAATGCTTTGCCTCCATCTGTCCTTCTTATGCAGTACAAAATATGAATTATGCACTACAAAATCATCTAAAACATGTTGCGCTGCGAAAGTGCTAAAAAGGATTTATGTGCCTTTGGCAAATAATCGAATTGATGTGAAAAATTTAGAAATTTTTCTTCGGTGATAACACAAAGAAAACCAAACAAGATCGCATATCGCAAAGTTTCAAGGAAACAAAGTTTTATTTACCCTTTTCGAAAACTTGCGATTGCAATAAAAGACAGCCCCCTGAAACCAAAACGTATCTATTCGTTTAAAAAAATCTTAAGTATCAATTATATTTCTTTTTTGGCAGAAATTCCACACATCGTAATATCATAACAAAAGTGATATATCATAAGACCAAAGAACATCCCAATTGCGAAATGCGATAATCCACCGAACTCGACTAAATAATAAAACACACTTTTTAACAATATCACGTCCGAAGCCCCAAGTGTTAGCTCAACTGGTCAAATAAGTGCATCGTCGTTCGGGAGGTCACAAGGTCAATTCTCCCCGAAGCCCTTGTGGTTAGGCCTAGCTATTGGTCGCGGGGCTTGATACCCTTGATCAAGCTCAGGTATTCCCATCAACGTAGCAGCCACCCAGTGACCATGGGTGTCCGTGAACTACTAGAGAAAAAAAAAAAAACCAATATCACATCCAGATAAATTGCAAAGGATAAAACATGCTCCCAGCTTGTATCCTTCCCAATTCCCCGATTGTGATAAAGTTATTCTTTAAAAGAACACGCTTAAATAAAATTATAAAGATGAAGCTGAAAAACAAAAGTCATGCTTAATAATAAATATATGGGCCCGCTATAGTGCCATGTCACTTTTCACAATCACAATCGATTAAAGCTGTCGGCCATATCCATTCACCGTTACTCCAAAAACTGCTAATTGTGACATTTTGATAATGTGATTATCGAAATTGCACATCTCTCAGACTTAATAACTTGATACAGTGATATCATTATCGCATATTGGCAGGGTTCTTGAAGATAGTATTATTTACCATCTGAAGAAGTTTTCTGACGTGATATATTAATGAATAATAAATAACCAGGCGAAGCCATTATTTCGGTTACTAAAGGATTCTAACGGTATTTAAGATTTCAAAGACCAAGGAGATTTGATGGCCTATTTGGATTGATTTGCATTTAAGCTTCCCTTTCTGTCATTTCAAAGCCTTATGTGATTGAATTCTTCTACATTTAGCTCCTATTTTCTCTTCATTTCTATGTGTTCCCAATTTGTAGGATTTTCCCGAAAGAAAATTGTGTAACATGATGACTAAGTATAAGAAAGGAAAGAAACACAGGGAAGCCACACAATCTTCCGCATCTGATGTGATAGAAATGCCTCCATTATTCTCAGATACAACATGCGCTATTGAAAGTGGTACTTACTAATTGGAAACCATGTACCAGTTGCTGGAGAGCAAGGGTCCAAGGATAATTCAGAGTAAATAAACAAAAGATGTCACTACATCATGGGAAGTCTCTCACTATGAAGCGACAAGTTATTTCCTGCATAGAATTTTTTCTAGACTGAATATTTTACCATACACTGATATGGTAAACTGGATAATAGACAATATTAACTTTTTTATACAGGAATTCCAGACCTCAAAGCAAATGGTTATTGGTTCCTTCAAATCAAAAGACTTGAAGAGAATGTATCATATACCAGACCCACATAAGGTGTATTATAAATCCTTCCTTGAACATTTCACGAAAGAGAATGAGGAACCATCAGACACAATTAGGCAACAGAGGTCCAATTCAAACAAGCACAAACAAGAGAAATCATGTATGTATACTATAACACCTCTCATTTCTCCCTACTCTTATGTCGCAGCTATGATGTGTAGATTATTTGGGTATGCTGATACAACCAAGTTTTTTGTTGACTGGGTTCCCCTAATAGATGCATCCGTAACCTTTTTTGTAATGTATTGGTGTACTATCATGGAAAATTTTAGCGGTGAATGTTCACCCTTTGGGGTAATTAAGGGGTTTTAAATTTTTAGTGGGCGAATATTTTGTATCATAGTACATTTTTACAAATCGCCTCAAATAGCCCACCATATTTTAAGGGAGAGGGTAAAAAAGGTAAATTTAGCCCATGAAATTAGGAGTTACAACCTTCCATTCGCCCTAATTTTCAAGAATAGGTTTTATTTAAGTGAATCCTATGGGCCAAATACCATATTTATAAAAGAGGTATGGTAAATTAATAAAAATATAAATAAATGAGAGGTATGGTAAATAAATAAAACTTTTTTTATATTTACTCCATAAGTCACCTTATATACATACAAGGGTAGAATTGAGGCTTCTGTGATCCATAACATTTATAAGAAATATTTCGGCGTAAATCACATGCAGAGAAAATCTGTCGACGTGTTTCGAACCAACTAGTGTGGTTCATCGTAAACAAATAAAACTATAAATAAAGTGGGTATGTTAAATAAATAAAACCTCTTTTTATATTTAGTCCATAACCCTCTTTTTATTTATGAAGACTCAAAAAAGAGGTTTTATTTAAGTGAATCCTATGGGCCAAATACCATATTTGTAAAAGAGGTATAGTAAATTAATAAAAATATAAATAAATGAGAGGTATGGTAAACAAATAAAACATTTTTTATATTTACTCCATAAGTCACCTTATATTTACGAACACTCAAAAAATGCGTTATATTTAGGTGAAACCTATGGGAAAAATACTATGGGCCAAATACCATGGGCTAGATTATTATTAATACCCTGCAAAAAAAACATTATTAACCCTAATATTAGTATTAGTAAAAATAAAAATGGCACATGGTATTGACCCATGGTATTCACATGGAATGTAGCCTATTTAAATGGGGGAATTAAACCAACATAGATCCATCTTTACTCTTCATCTAATAAGCCCCGAGAGGGATCAAATATCGTGATATGCAAACTAACATAGAGTGAAAAAATATTTCATCCCTCTCGGGGCTTGGTAGATCAAGAGTAAAAATGGATGTTGTAATTTAATGTATGTTAAACATTTTAAGTTGGTTAAAATAAAAATCAATTATTAATTTTATTAATTTTTATAAATTACTAATAGTAATTTTTAAGCTCCATGTTTATGATAACCCATGGTATTGATCCATGGTAATACCATGGTATTCATGTGAGCATAGACTATTTAAAGGGGAAATTCTATCATCTTAGATCCATCTTAATTCTGGGTCTACCAAGTGCTCAGAGGGTAAATAGATTTCATCCCCCTAAGAGTGGTAGATGTGGACTTAAGATGGATATAGGTTGGTTTCATGATAATGAAGATATTAAATAGACTTAGGAAATTATATTGTAAAAACATCTTAAGGTGAATGGTTAAAGCTACATTTAGTCACTTCACAAAATTTAGTAAAAAATACCAATATCTCCATTAATATTGGTTTTTAACTTTTTCTTATTTAACAAAAAAAATTAAAAACAATGAAACCTTATCACTCTTTCCGCATCATCCTCACAGAAGATTTCTCACCAATTTTCAAACATTCTCAATATGATATCTTCGTGAAAAAGTTTAGGTACTGATGTTGGATTAGTTGTTTGAAAAATAAGTTGGTTTGTACAACCTTTCATCTTTTGTGCTATTCTTAGTTTGTCCTAATGATCTATAGGGGTTGGAGCCATTGCACCATATTTTCCTAAAAGGTGGAGATTGTTCACCAAAAAGGAAATTAATCTACATGCTACAATGCTGTTAAAAAATGCGAGAACTATGAGGGTAGTGAATTATGCTAATAAGAAATTTAGATTGGTAGAGACGTAATTAAATTTTATTATTTAATTGAAAATTTCCAATTAAAATAATAATAAATCTACATTTATATATTCATATATTGATTGGAAGGATTCTCACAATGGTCATTTCTTTCAATTAGATCCCCTTCAAGCCTTTGGGATACCTAATACTTTCTTATATAATATAGTTGAGGCTTGCTACTTGTTGGCGTGTTGGGGTAAACCAACTTGATGTGTTTTTTTTTTATCTCGCAGTTGGAGTCTATGGAATAAGAAAGAAATTTGATAACTTGAAAAAAGCGGTAGCTTGACAAAAGTTGTAGAGAAAAGATTAATCTCTCCTACCTTGACAGAACTCATTGTCAATATCAAGACCTACAAGAACTTTCTTGTGAAATATTATCAAAACTAATAGGAGGATATGAAAGAGTGTATTGTAAGAACCTTAACAAACATGACCACTGAAACATGGAACATTGTTTGTAGGAAGAGAAAATTATGTTTCTTTTTTCCAAACATGTATGTTAGTATATTATAGTTTAATGAATATGTTTTCTTATTATGATATATGGTTTCATACTTTAAGAAAACATTTGCCAAGACTTTACAATGTTTTATTATTCAGTAAAAGATTTGCCAAGATCTTACAAGATTTTATAATTTAGTGAAATATTCTCCATCATTGTACAAGATAATATAATCTGGTGAGAGATTCACCAAAAAAATTATATATACATATTATATTATTGATAAAGTCACCTCCCATTTTTCCTATGTATCATGGGGATTAGCCCATTTATTATACATATAAGTTTAGGGTGGTTCTTAAAATTTTCCCTGTGTACTATCTTGTCTAACAACCTTGCCTTAGAAATTTGAGAATATAGGCAAAATCAATTTATCACCCCTAGAACAGTCCCACCGTTTTTTATGACTGCCTACATTATGGATGCATTTTGTTTCACCACTAGTTTCCCAACTATGGGGGAGAAATTTACTATTTAAGATCCAACCCACGTTCACATATATCACAAAATTATGTGGGAATCAAATTTCCAAACTCATTTCTACAAAATCTTCCAAGGGATTATGCTACCCATATACCAAGTTTTTTTTACAAGAAGGCCCCAAGGTTATCTGATGAGGCCAATATTGATATTTTATCAGTAAGTAGGTAGTTTTGGGAAGAACTATTTACTTATGTCCAGGTCCTTGGAAGCATATCACCTCCCCATGTTCTCCCATGGTATGTGCCACACAAACTGCTTGCTAGAGAAAATGATTACCAAAGTGTAGGGGATGGGATAACCAAGACCCTTAAAGAATCTAAAAAGTTTCTTTGGCCTTCCTTTCCTCTCCAATGTGGTCTCTATGCATTACACAATTTCTATCATGTTGCGCTTGAAATCAATCACATTACTTGTTTAAATCTTTCCACCATTCCTGGGAGATAGTTTGACCCCAATAAGGTATCACAAAACTTCACTACTTCAGTTAAAATAAGACAATTCAGCCGTGAGGAAGATGATTTCGATGACTTGTTTGAGTCAGCCGAGATGTTTTCACAAGTGAAAAATTTGGCTACTCTGAGATTAAACATACCGAATTTGGCCTGTTTCCACCAGTACAAGAGGAAAAGGTTACAAAAGGGCCCTCTAGATCTGTTAGAAATCCCTTACCCTAATGCTCAAAAGGAACAGATCTTAATCCAAACCATAGAAAAACACTCATCACACAGTTCTAAGCATGATTCAAAGAAGAAATCAAAACAAGTTTATTAACATACCTCAAAGCACAAATCGTCCTAGAGTTCAGAGAAAGACTCACAACATGACTCAGAGTATAACTCATAAAAGAGCCCAGAGAAGAACCTAGAGAAAAGTCATGAAAAGGACACTGAGAAGGAATCTGAAAAGGCCTCAATAGAGAAAGAAGTGGAAGATGTTTCCACTAAAGTGCATGCAGATGAAACCCCCTTAAAGAATCAATTGGATGAGGCATGGCAACAATTTAATAGACAACTAGGAGGACAAAAAGGGGAAAAGATGTTGAAACAAAAGCAACATTCAACAAAACCCAAAACACTAGACAAAGCTCACTCACTGTAGGGCTACTGACAAAGTTATCACCACAGAAGAGATTGAAATCATCCTATTCTTCCCTTCAATAGAAATTGTTCTCAGAGTGGAGGGAAATCGCCCTATTGATGTGTTTTACAGTCCAAAGCACTAGATTGTGGTAAAAAGACAAAGGAAAAGGAGGAGACAAAATAGTCCTCAGTGATAATTCCTAACAATGAACCAATGGATGTAGTATGGAAGGATACCCCCATGGATCCTTCAGAAAATATGATCAAATTGTCACAATATGAAGGTTCTTATGCATTTGCTACTATTGACAAGGCAGTGGAAGTCAAAAAACTAGTAAGGGAGAAAGATGAAAGGATACAACAACTAGAGCAAAAGTTGGTCAAAGAGAGACAGAATGTAGACCATCAATTGCAGGCACAAATGGCCCAATTACAACAGAGTTTTGACTAGTTGAAACTGTAGTATCAAGCAAAAACAAGTGCCAAAGATAGTCAAATACAACAAATGCAATTTTCTATATATCAGTTGAAAGATAATCCTAAGATTGAGGATTTCATAAAAGAATCATTACAACTCAATTCTTTGTTATCTAATAAACACGAAACATTCTATGAGAAGCTACCAGTTACCAATGCAATGTAAAATCAAAGTGATTTACTTATAAATCAAGCATCTAATTTGGGGATCACATTCAATGAGGTTGATGAAAATATTTCAAGGTACATTACATGGCATGATACTCTAGAGGGCAGAGCAGTATACCTTCCGAGGATAGAGGAATCTCATAAAGACATCCTCTTTACCTATTTGGATATTCAATTAAAGTAGGTAGAAAAGGGCAGTTTCAATAGTGACTAATGCTACAAATAATATCATTGATACCATAAATAATAATTTGCTAAATGATAGTTTGATATAGCAATGCCCACCTGGGAGTCTCCTCTATATCAGATCCTTAGAAACACACTGGCAAGAAACTTTCAGAGTAAGAGAAGATGTGATTAAACATGTAATAAAACTTGATTGGGAAGTATATTGGAGATATTTGTTGAAGCCACATACTCAGTGGCTAATGCTACGCTCCGTTGCTAACTCATCCATGCATATGCTTCTGACTCTCTTAGGTGCGGTGTATACAAGACAACTGCACATGAGGACAGGTCAGCCTCCTGAAGTCAAGCCAATGATGGATGTCTATGAGCTCAGATAATGAATGAATAATAGACACCGTTATATGCTGAAGCTCATCATTTTAATAATTTATGTTTTACGTAATTTTTTCACTTATTTTAAGGAGATTTATTTAAACCTCCTCAGAAATTTTATGTAATTTCTATTTTATTACTTTATTCTTATTATATAAACCCTTTCATGTCTTCGAAGAAAGGGTCCATAATTTCATAAGGAAAAACTTTAAAATCTTTCACTTATGTACTTTAAAGTTATCTTAGTAGAATCCTTGGATCAAAGTCCTGAAGTTTTCTAAGGAAGGCTTTTGGAAGCTTTCACTTTTGTGCTTATGGAAACCATCTTAATGAAAAAGACTTGACTAGATATATTCTCTTCATGAGCATATTTATATGCATGAGGTACTTCTATCATTGTGTATTGATTTGTTTTATGAATTGATAACCATTTTCCTTTATATTTTTTGTCATATGTATATTTTTTCATGGAGTTCTGTATTCATTCATTTTTGAACATGCTTGGACTTTTATTTTTAATACATTGATGAGAAAATGTTTAAACAATATTTGATGCGATATATTTTTCTCAATTATTTTGGTTAACTATTTAATCAAAATAATTATTTCAAATTCTTTTCATTTCTGTTAGTATTTGATTAATCTTCATTGTTATGTACTAAAGATAATCATTGTAGATAGCACAAGTATAAGTAAAATCCTGGGTAATATATAGATAGGTTAAGTATATATGTATTTCAGTTGAAAACCACACCATCTATCACTTAGTTTTTGGTAGTCAACACCCTATCCATCCTATCACATTTTTATTGGGAAATTGGTCCCATTATATCTAGTTGGAGCCACTAATACAAACGGATAAGGATGGTATTCAAGTCCCAAACTGGGTGCTTTTCCCCCATGTTTTTGTAGCAATTTTTAAGGCTTCAACAATATTTCATATTTCAGGTAGGTAGGCTTAGAGCTTGAGTCATGACATTGTGTCGTGCATAAAAGGAGCTGACTACAAGGTTGAATTGCACGATTCTAGAGCTCAAGGGGTTAGGGATGAGCACTGTGACTACATAGTACACAATTATGGGAGGCAATAAATATGCATTACATAGTTCCAAGAAGAAAGGTTTGAGCTTTAGGGTTGAGACAACACAGTGTATAGTTCCGTTGGGGCGAGTGAAGTCAAATTTCTCGAGCAAGAACTTTTCAGGATTTGACTAAGTATGGGATCATTGAGTTCAACGTGAGAAAGGGTAAAATTTGAACATGATAATACACTCAGAACAATCGATGACACAATTTTTATCACTCATTACATAAAAACAACATGATCCCCTTAATGCAACTGCAATACAACAACTTCCTCCAAGTGCGACACTTGAGATACACTTTTCGATGATAGTGACGAAACTTGTGCAATAGTGCATAAAGCTTTTGGAATGGGTCTAGTACTTGTCTATATGATAAATAAGACACATTGGAAATAAATTTACCCCTTGAAATGAACCATAGCTCAACTTATGTGTTATGCAACACTTCTAAGGCCTAGAAGATGAGACTTGTGATAGTAAGAGAAAAGTGCAAATGACACTTGAAAAATGCGAACGATATTGAAAATAACAAATTCTAGACAAAATATAACATGAACATGACACTTATTAAAGTGAGAAAAAGGAAAATATATAGTTGTAAACGTGAAAACGATACTCGTGAAGGCGAATGTGCATAAAAGTGGCAGTTTGAAAAACTCACTGAAATCGAAGTACAAATGCAACCAATAGTGAGATACTATTAATAAAGTGTGCACTGACTATTGACATAGGTTGAACATTGCATATGCACTGTCTCTATAGACACGTTCTATGCCTATTAAAGCTTACATAAAAGAATGTCCTCATCAGATTGTTGTAGATTAATCATGTGTGTGCAGCTGACTTCGACACTTACAATCGGAGAAGAAGACTAGAACATTTGAAAAAGCATCAATCAACCATAAAATGACTATGTAACAAACAATCAAAAGATCCATAGTAGGCTCCAAAATTCAATTGTAGACCAAATTTTGGAGGGTGTTTTTTGCAGCGACAATGCTACGGTATTAATTTGAACCTAGTGCATTAAAATTCTTGTTACAACATAAAATAATATTATGATCATATCTTAGTGGGAAATGTAGGTATTTATGTGAGGGCTATGGATACCCAAAAAGAAAAGAGCAAGGAATGTGATGTTTATATGACTACACTATAGGATGTGAATGATTTTGGGTAGTGTAGCAGCACCATGAGAATGTGGCATGATACTCATACGAATCTCTAACACATTACTCATCTTTGGATTCTGCTTTGTACTGATAGTATCTCATGCTTTTAACTATGTTATAATAAATAAATGGACATCATTCATTACTTCAAATATAGATAATTGGAAATTTGAAATTTGTTATTTAGGTCCCAATGCATAACATTTTTTGTTTTAGGTAACATCTCCATAGACTAAAAGTTATAAATTGGAATTCTTTATCTTTTGGTAATCAAACTTATCTAATTTTCTATTCCATGATTTTTTGTTATCAATAGATTCATCATTCATTCTACTGATATACTAAGTGTAGTGAGTGGTGAAGGGGTTTTCCATTTATTATTCTTTATCCTTTGTTGATTCTAATTGCATAAATATGGAATTACCTTATTGTATTATCTATGATGGCTAATCGTTATCACATTTTGAAAGAATTTTCTAACAAGTCTTAAGTACTATATTGTAGGTACAAACTTTTGGAAGAAAACAATATTGAAGGAAATGTGCTCCTACATCACATTAAGGTATGGGATATAGGACATTGATTTTAGTTTATAATCCTTGACTACTATATGAAAAGGAGAGGTGTCTTTATTTTTCATTTACAAGCACTTCAAAATGAGGTATGGGTGAACTCATATATCATGTTTATACATAAATTTAGTAGAAAAAATGCTCAACTATTACCATAATGACTCCATTACCCTACTTTTGAAGGCATAAGTTTATGGTTCTTGATTCCTCAAAGGGAAACATCATCCCTAGTTAGAGTTAGCTATTGTAACTAAATTTTACCCCTTCAAAAATTTTCTGCAATTCTGGCAAAATATTATTATCCTCTCACTCTACATTTGTGATCCTTACAATCCCTTTTCCAAATAACCTAATTAATTAGCCTACACCTCAAATGCCCTTGTTATTCTTTCTATTCACAATATTATTTAATTTTCCTAAAGCATTGGCATTAAGATTTCCATATATTTTTATATCATCCATACCTATATTGGGTATCAAATCCATGATTCTTATGTCATCTATACCTATATTCGGTATCAAATCCATGATTCTTATGTCATCCATACCTATATTGGGTAACAAATCCATGATTCTTATGTCATCCATACCTAGGATTAGGCATAAAATTTTAATGATAAGAAGCTATATATTTAAAATATTAATAAAATATTATTATGGAAAAATTATAAATTATTAATTTTGAAAATTATAATGAAAATTTTATATATTCTATTTGAAGAATTATTTATTTTATAATAAACATGTTACTGAGCCCTTTAGCAACAACATGTTGAATGTGTTAGTATGAGTGAAAGCGGTAATTTAATTATGTATACCAATGAGAACACTCGGATTCACACTTTTATTTATTTCTAGGATATTTGTTATTAAAAAGTAATGTTGTAGTGAGACTCATGCAACATCAGTTTCAGCATGAACTAATAATGGTTCCAGTGTTCCTCTAATCAGGGAGAAACAATTATGATTGGCCCCTGAAAATGAAAGGTGGTACTGGATTTTTTCCTCATTTCGAATGTTAAATATTCCACAAATTCTAGCTTGAAACCAAACCTTGGACGTTCATCATCATATCCTTATGAGGGTTACAACAAGTATATAGACGAAAGGCTATGAAAAACTTGTTGAAAACTAGGATATATCGAGAGGGGTGAATATGTATTATATAAATTTTAACAAAATTTTAACCATTCAAAGGAATTCAATACATAACACTACATCAAACACAGAAGGAATTAAACATAGGATATTTACATAGAAACCTATGCAGCAAAAAACCACGAATATTATTTTAATTTTGATGTAAATATAAGAACCAATTTCAGTTTATATTAGGCTTTGTAGTAACCAACCCTCATTGCAAGCACTTATCCACTAGAAGCACCAAATCCCATTATTTTTAGGCACCAACCTTTCATAGGCACCAACCCCATTTTTATTTGCATGCACCAATTCCTATTATTTGTAAGCACTAACTTGTTGGAGGAACTCACATTTTTTTCTTAATAGGCACCAACATGAAGTAGAATCCAATCCATAGGGGCTCCACTGGGGGAGAAATAACATACCACGTGGGTTCATATTGGGCAATATATATTGAGGAAAAAATTACACAATACATTGATCATATATTAAGGGCTAAATGATTTTTATATTAGAAGGTATAAAAAATAGAGCCCAAAGTTAATGCATAAATATAAAGGGGTATAAAAAAATGTTAATGAAAAAATGGATACCCACTATATCAAGTGAAAGTATGGAATTTCTAAATTAGGAAGGTGTCTTAGGTTCATATTGTTAGGGTGCTAAGTAATGTTATTTTTAGAGGTGTTTTTGAATATGTAGTCAAATTAGGGGTATTGTTTAGTATGCCACAAATGCATGTGATATGTTAGAGGTTCATTTTGTGAAGTCCTCGTGCTCCAATCCTCTGATCTGCAAGCACCCAATTTCTAAGACTATTATCTTTGTTTTTTGTCACATTTTCAAACTTATATCTAAGATACATTTATCATAAAATCATATATATATATATATGTATATGTATGTGTATGTGTATGTGTGTGTGTGTGTGTGTGTGTATATATATATATATATATATATATATATATATATATATATATATATATATATATATATATATATATATATATTAGGGGTGATTTTAGGGGCGAATGTTCGCCCTTTGGCGAAATTAAGGGGTTTTAAATTTTTAGTGGGTGAATATTTTGTATCATAGTACATTTTTACAAATCACCTCAAATAGCCCACCTTATTTTAAGGGAGAGGGTAAAAAAGGTAAATTTAGCCCTTGAAATTAGGAGTTACAACCTTCCATTCGCCCATTTTCAAGAATAGGTTTTATTTAAGTGAATCCTATGGGCCAAAGGCCCAAATACCATATTTATAAACGAGGTATGGTAAATTAATAAACATATAAATAAATGAGAGGCATGGTAAATAAATAAAGCATTTTTTATATTTACTCCATAAGTCACCTTATATACATGCAAGTGTGTAAACAAATAAAAATATAAGTAAAGTGGAGGTATGGTAAATAAATAAAACGTCTTTTTATACTTACTCAAAAGGTATGGTAAATAAATAAAAATATAAATAAACTAGACGCATGGTAAATAAATAAAACCTCTTTTTATATTTAGTCCATAACCCTCGTTCTATTTATGAAGGCTCAAGAAAGAGGTTTTATTTAAGTGAATCCTATGGGCCAAATACCATATTTGTAAAAGAGGTATGGTAAATTAATAAAAATATAAATAAGCGAGAGGTATAGTAAACAAATAAAACATTTTTTTATATTTACTCCATAAGTCACCTTGTATTTATGAATGGTATGGTAAATTAATAAAAATATAAATAAACGAGAGGTATGGTAAACAAATAAAACATTTTTTTATATTTACTCCATAAGTCACCTTATATTTATACTATGGGAAAAATACCATGGACTCGATTGTTATTAATACCATGCAAAAAAACATTATTAACCCTAATATTAGTATTAATAAAAATAAAAATGGCACATGGTATTGACCCATGGTATTCACCAAAATGGCACATGGTATTGACCCATGGTATTCACTTGGAATGTAGCCTATTTAAATGGGGGAATTAAACCAGCATAGATCCATCTTTACTCTGGATCTACTAACCCCGAGAGGTATCAAATATCGTGATATGCAAACTAGCATAGAGTGAAAAAATATGAGTAAAAATGGATGTTGTAATTTAATGTATGTTAAACATTTTAGCTTGGTTAAAATAAAAATAAAATAAAAATCAACTATTAATTTTATTAATTTTTATAAATTACTAATAGTAATTTTTAAGCTCTTTATGATAACCCATGGTATTGACCCATGGTATTCATGTGAGCATAGACTATTTAAAGGGGAAATTCTATCTTAGATCCATCTTAATTCTGGGTCTACCAAGTGCTCAGAGGGATAAATAGATTTCATCCCCCTAAGAGTGGTAGATGTGGAGTTAAGATGGATATACGTTGGTTTTTATGATAATGAAGATATTAAATAGACTTAGGAAATTATATTGTAAAAACATCTTAACGTGAATAGTTAAAGAATAGACAATGGACAAGTATATTTGTATACTTCTGTTTTAAACTGAAACAAATCCAGGGCTAGAAGGAATGGATTGATTACACTAGTCATCCTTCTATAACCTTCCAACATATGCTGGAGTAAACAGAAAGTAATTTGGATAATTTTTCTAATTGCAAACGGGAACATACTTGTGTATTGGCAGGGTGGTTACGAGGTCCCTAGAAGTGGAGTAAACATATTGTAATTTGGGTAATTTTTCTAATTGCAAACAGGAACATACTTTCGTATTGGCAGGGTGGTTACGAGCTCCCTAGAAGTGATGAATTTGAATTTTTCTTGGTTTTATATACAGTATTAGGTTTTTTCTCATGCTTTCTGTGAATGGCACGGGTGAATTTTATCCTACACCCACTAGGTTATCGATATGTAATTTCGGTAATTTTGATTTCAAAAGATATTTTAAAGAAATGCAATGATTTCATTTGTGTATTCATTAAACACAAGATTTTATAATTGAGTAAAATATTCGCCATGCCTAGTGAGAGATTCGCCAAAAAATTATATATACATATCATATTATTGATAAAATCGCCTTCCATTTTTCCTATATACCATGGAGATTCGCCCATTTATTATACATGTAAATTTAGGGGGGGTTCTTAAAATTTTCCCATATATATATATATATATATATATATATATATATATATATATATATATATATATATATATATATATCTATATATATATATATATATATATATATATATATATATTGTATCACAGTGAAACCCAGTAGCCCGCCTAACACATAACTACTAGTAAGCCTCTAAGGGGCTATGGTATGTCCTCCTCCCCATATCCTAGGTCACAACAGGGGGACTTTGAACCTGGGTCTTTTGAGTTTCAACGATTTCATATTTCTCACATTAACGAATTAAGCTAACCCCCACTCCCCTGGGACTTATCATAAAACTATATTAAAAACAAATAAAATTCCCAACTTTTCGCTAGACTTAAACATTTTCCTAATTCATGTCATAGTTCAATTAATATATGTAATATTTGTTCTTATAGTGACTTCAATTTTCAACAAAACTTCCATCTCAATCTCTGGTTCGCATTCCTCTACATGCATGGTCTCTAATATCATCACTCCTCATCCTTTTCCATGCTCTCTTCTTCTTTGAAGCCAACTATATATTTGTTTGTATATCATATCGATATTTAGATATGTTTTGTGGTATCTTTACTAACACAAATCACACACAGATTGTCTTCTCAAACAATTTTCTGCTCTAGCCTCTACAATGATTCTCACCTAAATTGTATTCAATAACTAGTACCACTCATATCTTATATTTTTAATGTATACTCAGGCTTATTTTCTTGTGCATACTCTTGCATGTTATTTATGGTATTTATACTTTTGGTCCTTGTTTTATCATAAGTGTCAATCCATGGTAATGACCCATGGTATTTCCTCTAACTAGTGCACTTTTTATTTCTTGTTATGAATCTTCTTCTCATGAGTTGCCACAATTTTTCTTGTCCACAATATTTTATGTGTTATTACTGCAAAGAAACTCTTGCACTTATGCTTTTTCACAGAGCGCTTACTCGCTAATTTTCATGGGACAAATACAACTCTCACAATGTTTTGTTTCCATTTATAAACATATAGTTCTAGTTCTTAATTGAATTCAACCTAAATTTGTCTTAATAATTATGGCACATAAAACACTAGCTCTAATCACAATGAGTGCATAATGCCTAGCTCCTCATGACCTGGGGTGAGAAACATAGTCATAATGTCTCCTATTGGATCTTAGGTATTGAGGATGCCACTTCTCTCGATGTACTATTGTGGGCCGATGGGCCTAGTCCCCAGGCACTTATCCATCAACAACTTGTGACATTTCATTGTATCCATACCCTCCACAAGGCAGATATCAAATATTATAGTTCAGGCAAGTTTCAATGCTAATACATCAAAGTTTGAAACCAAAGTTCCAAGATGATAAATCCTTGGGAAACTCCTATTAAGCCCTTTGTGACATGGGGTTATGACTATTGGCTTAAACCCTTCTTCTATCTCAAAGGTCATATATCTTTTCAACATTAAACTCCAAATAAGATTTTTGAGATCAAAGTCCCAAGACTATGGTTTTGAAATGAAATTTTTTACCACATCAACTACTATAGGTTCTAACATGTCATTTTTTGTCGCCATTGGGAACCTTGGTCATGAGGGCTTAAGGAATAGCATCTGAGCGCTAATAATCACCACATAGGGAAATTCAAAAAGAAAATTTTTTTTTTATAGAGTTCTCCCAATATGATGGACTTGTGGTCACAAACTTGGGCATATGTGAAGGGAATTAGTGAAAAAATGTTGGCAATAAGTGATCTAGAGCTATTAGGTAACAATGGTTGGCACCATTACAAATATTGAATTATGTTTTTATAGATGAAAAGTCGTGAGTGAGGACTAAGGGAGTCAAGGAATGGATTAGAGTATACAAGCACGTTGAATTGAGTGACCTAGTCAAATTTTTGTGGTGAAATTTTGCAAGTGGGATATTTTTCGGATATTGTTTGAAAGAAAAAATCACCAATTTCATTAAAACTTCACCTAATATATATATATATATATATATATATATATATATATATATATATATATATATATATATATATATATATATATATATATATATATATGATTTAATAGATGAAATTCAGCAAAAAATTATTGGTTTTAATAATAAATTACATTTTTTTTAATATTCACCTACATTCTATACCTATGAATTTTCAAACTAGAATAGATGCCTACAATACTATATATAGGAAAAACAATAAATCCATAATAAATACCCTATTCAGATCTTGATGTTTTGGATGTCTCCCAATTATCTTCTCCTTTATTTTCCATAAAGCAATCCTTCTGCCGCAACTAAAGTGCATTGACGGATAATGGATCCCTAAGCACAATGTAGTAACATGGGGGCCTAACTAAGAGTCTCCAAAAGGCAATCTAGACTCTGTGTGAGGCAATGAATTTATAAGGTAGATGGGGTGGTTCGGGATTTAGCTTTCTAAGAATCTGATCCACATACAAGGGAGGACAAGTTCTAAGGATAGGAGATAAGACCTCAAGTATAGAAGTTTGATATCTTCATATAACAATAAATAGTTAAAACCACTAGGGAAGCATTTTGAAATAGAAGATTCATTTTTTTTATTGAAATTCAAGAGCCATCACACATACTCTGAAGGAAACAAGTCTTGATCAATCTATATGCTATGTCTACAATTTGTAATAGTGCAGCTTGCATAAAGAGAAAGTACGATGTGGCCAAAAATTAGGTTTTTATGCTATTTAACCTAGAAGTCTTGGGACATTTGTAGAGAATATGTTCTTAATTTTGCAGTAAATGAATGAAATCTGTCAATGGATGTTGATTGATCCAGTTTCAAATCCATTTGATTGGATGTGAGAAAATAACACGTAACACCATGTATATATGGTTTTCTCATGTGTTTCTTGTATGCTTGATTTTTAAAAGGTTTGAATTATTTTAATTCTTAAAATTTGCCATTATAGTAATTCATCCACCCTCTTAGTATAATCGTAATGAAACGTTCCCTCTCTCACCAAGTTTTCTCTGATCAAACTTGTTGGTATTAGGAGCTTGAATAGAATTTTAATGGTAGAGTATTGAGATCTGATAAAAAATGAAGAATTTATATGTGACACATATTTATCTGGAAAAACCTTGAATGTGTGTCAAGGTAACATCCATGGGGCAAGGTATTGGTATCATATTGCTAGAAGAACAATATTACAATTAGGATTACAACAACATTACCTTCTATATCACAAGATATATATATATATATATAACTTATAACCTTACATTAACTATGACCCATTATAAAAACAACCAAATTTTTAATTCAAGTTTTCTTTTGAATTGTGTTCCCGATTCCAACATAGAGCACTATAACTTGAATGAAAAACATAAAATGTGTGTAAATGGACATTATCTAAACAACTGCATCATCTAAAAATTTCAATAAAGGTTGCGATTAGAAACTCAATAGTAATATCTCGGTTAGAAGGTATAGTGGAGTTAAGCGATTAAATTTGAGCCTTCAAATATAGTGCACATAATAAATAAATTATCAAAATAATGAATCTCATCTTTTTGAAAAGGATTTTAAATTAAATGAATCTCATGTGGGAGATACTAACACATGCTTATCTTGTGTTTAAGGTGTGATATTTCTTAATATAAAATGTATTGGTTATTGTAATCTATACATGAGTTGTTTTCCTAGGAGGTTGTTAGCTAGCTTCCAGATTAGTGTGTGGTTAAGATATTCTCTCAATTAACTAGATTGTATGGCTAAAATAGTCAATATATATTAAGGCCTAGCTTGATGAATAAATAAGCAATATTGTGGTGATAATAATATGTAGAATAGATTGTGTGTAATAATACCTACTCTCCACAATTCTATCTTGGTACCTAAGCTAGTATAGGTGTAACTCCGTATGGGAGTTGAAGGAACATGTGAGAGCCTTGATAATAGGTATGTTATACACATGTAGAATTAGATTTGGTTGAGAGTGGAGTCGTTGATATTGTGTGCATTTGTACAGAGCCATTGTTAGAGTGAGAGGATAAAAACACCATAACCATAGCAGGGATCAACAAACACACTCGTGGAAAGCATCAAATCCATATATATTGTAATGATATTTATAACCATGGCATTTGCAATCGTGCTTCACAACACATGAGGAAGAATGTTCATGAAGGTCAGTGATATCCTATAACTAAGATCTTTGGCTTTGCTGTCATAGTCCTTTGTGGACTAGAAAATTGTTCATAAATTATGGGCTATAGAGTGTTATGAGCAGCACTAGGCCAATTAAAAGACTGAATATAAATATTGGCTTCTTCTACTTCATGGCCATGCCCGTTGTAATCTTGGTGGGTTTCATGCTGAACATAGGATTTATAGGACTGTGCTTGGGATTGTTGCAAGAGAGGAAACTTGCATCATCCTCATGTTATACATGTTATTGATAACAAGTTGAATTATACAGGCACAGAGGGCCAAGGATCTAACTAGTATAAATCAAACAAAACAAAAATCATTGAAATTTCAAGAAAGCTTCCACATGATTTTTAAATTGCGATGATGAAGTAAAAGATTCGTTAGCCCATTATTTCACTAATATGGATGGTGATTTATTTTATAATTGTGGTATTTCTTTATTTATCAATGTGTTTTAATATTAAGAAGCTCGTAATGGTGTGGTTAAATTATTTATAGTACAAAAATTATGTTATATTTATCTTTTGTTTGTAAAATAAATGGTGATCAATTTTCAAATCGATTGAAAGATGTCGTATTGTAAGACTAACTTAGATAGTTTCGGTATCTAGACCAGTCTTTTGGATAATTAGCGAGTAAAATGCATGTCACCCATGTATCTTAGTAGATAGAAATCCATCCATAGAATGGCTAGTAGTTCATTCATTACAAACAAGGAATTGATTTAGTGGTATGAAGTAATGGTATCTTGAAGGTATCAGGTAGAAGTACATCTCGATATGAATGGTTGTTCAATTTGTTTGGAGGTTCTAATTGTAGGGAAGGATCCTTATTAGTTGTAGAGACCCACATATAGATTCTAGTCTACTAGTGAGGGTATGATAGAACTTGTTGAATGTGATTCAATAATGGAATTCAGGGTATCCATGACTCAAGAGTTTGGGGAGGAGGAATATCAAAACTTGAGAGTCCAACCTGAGAACTAGATCTTTATGTGGGTTATGAGACAATTTGATGGATTTCATTCTACAAGATTTCAAAAATGACTAAATATGCCAATGAAGACTTTATTAGATAAAGATCAAAATAAGTACTCATTAAGAGAGGGTACGAGGATATTAGCCCCTACTTATTTTATGCTTAATTTTTTATCTTCCTCATCATCGAATATATTAGTTATTATAATCTCTACGTGCATTGTTTGGTTAGGATGTTGTATAAATCGTAAATTAGTATGTCGCTAAGATATTCTCTCAACTAACTAAATTCTAACTAAAATAATCAATTTATTTTAAAATCTAACTTAATATTTAAATACAATATTATGAAAATAATTATATATATATATATATATAAAACAAAAAAAACTATAATTTAAAAAACC